>VYZT01041063.1:0-21709 GCA_013400735.1 Pomatostomus ruficeps
TTTGTCTCAAACCGGGACAAATTTTTTGGGGGTTGTTTCATCCATATTGCCAACAGCATATTTTGGAAGGCACTGAACCTTGATATATGAGATTGAAATGATTTATAAAATAAGTTGTTTTGTTAACAATCTGTTAAAATAATTTGTTACCTCTGCCTACATCCTGCCATGCCTTTTTGTAAAAGATTAAAGCAAGCCCTCTTAGCTCTGGTCTATAAACTCTTCTCTATGCAAATGTGTCTTCATGTGAGACTGTGATCTCATCACATTTCTAAATTTCTCAAGAAAAATGAAACATTCAAAGATTCTGTCAGTTGTTCACTTTTCAAATAAGATTTTACAGTCTTGGAGTCATTCTTTTCTCTCTTGCCAGAGTCTAAAACTCTTTTTCAACCTCTTCCTTAATAATTGGAAATCCAGACTGGACATTATGTCTCAACAGCATGGGTTTGGTTGTACCAGCAAGAGTAATCCTGTAATTAACTTAATAAATGCTCAGGCTTAAGAATCAGGCATCTTAAAATACTGAACTGTACATGATTTTCTCAGTGTGGACTTTATGCCTTTGTTATCAGTCAATGTTGATAATATCTTTTGTTACTGGAATTCTCCACGCAGAAACGTTAAATCTTTCTGGTGTTTAATAAAAAAAAAAAAATTAAAAAAATCAAAGCTTTTTAAAAATTGTGCACCTAAATTATTTAGCTTCTCCCACACCTCTAGCTATCTGTGCTTCTGCCTTTCTTTATCAAAGGTAACTCCTTTTGGAAAATATTCAGGAGCAATGAATAACTGGAGGAGGTACTTGCAAATTGCTGTTTAACTTAGCAGGAAACAAGGTGAAGAAAAATTGCTAGGAACAGTATCAGGAGAGTTTAAGAAAGGCTGAACCTCAGACATCAGCCTGCAGAGAAGCAGATCAATCCCTCACAGGAATTGTGCATTGGCAGGCACTTAAGTAGCTGCATGTTCTGGGGAAGGGGTTTTCACAAGTATTTATTGTTAGCTGCTGTTATAGACAAACAGAAATTTATAGATATGTTCCCCTCGGAAAGTGTGCTGCAAAAAGACATAATAAATTTATTTCTTCTGTTGGCTGCTGTCTTTAAAAATCATGCATTAATTTCAAGCTCTGTCTGATTGCTGACTAGGTCATGAACCCAGACCAGCAGGGCTCCCTACCAATACAAGGAACATCCTAAGTTTTACCTGAACCTGTGCTGCTGGGTTTGATCCTAAATTTATGACCATAAATTTAGGATCAGCGTATACTGATGAGCTATTGAACAAATACTTTCTGCATTCTTTAATGATTTGCCTGTCTTGCAAACCAGAATTGGCCATCTCTTAAAAGTGGACAGTATAGTGAAATAGGTTGGTACAAATGCTGACTGCAGAACACACCTGTTAAAGACTATGATAGCTGTATTCATGTTATTATAAGGGTTTTTTTCTTTACTGGGAAGGCCAGTGAAATGAGCAGGTTTACTCAAGAAGGAAGGCACTATTTGAAGACTGTGACTAAGTCTTCTGAACAATTAGGTTTTCTTTCAAGGGTTATTATTACACTAGCAAAACACTATTATTTCCACTGAGCTACCAATATAAGTGAGGTGAAAACCAGCTCTGCTACTTCCTGATTACACTTTAAGATTTATTTCTTCTAACTCCTTTGCAAATGAAAACACAGCAAGCTTTAATTAGATTGTATTTCACTGTTTTGTAAGGCATAAATATGCCTGAAATTGGAAGTTAGCAAGAGCACTATTTCTTAGTGAACAGCAAAATCTGTGTCCTGATCACCTTTGTTAATATAAATCAGAAACATAAACAGTGAAAGAATACTATCCAAATTCTCTGTATAAAAAAACCAAACAACCCCACAACAAAACCCAACAAAACAACTCTGCATGATTTTTTGTGTACTTTTATGTATTGTGTACTGCTATGCAAGTACTGCTTTTCTAACTGCTATGCTGTAACAGCATTTGGAAGACAGAGAACGTCTTCTTGAAGAGGATTTATAGCTCCAGAGAGTTAGTAGATAGATTTTGAATGCTCACCATAATAAACAATCTTTTTCTTCCCTAAACCAATGCACTAAATAATCACAAAACACTTGGTTACAATTGATTGTGAACTGATTTTAAAGAAGCATTTAGTTATACTCCAGCTATTGAGTTTCTGAGCTCAGTACAGAAGTGAGAGAATCCAAAGGATAACTCATGATCATATGAAATTAGCTGACTTTGTGATAGCAATTGAAACTACATAGGGATAATATAAATAAATAGAGATAAGTAGAAATGAACATCAGGAAGTAACATAAATCACACAAAAGCTGTCTTCTCTATGAAGCACTTTTCATCCAACTGCCCTTATAAAAACAGTCCACTCATGCTCAGATTTATTCTTCTTTGGTATACAGGCTTCTACTTCTGGCAGTTTTCTGGTTTTTTCCCCCACCAGCCCTTCCTACTTGTCTAAAAGTAAATTCTTTTCCTTGCTATTTTTTGTGTGTGTCTGCATCAGAATCAGTTCTAAGAAGGGTCAACCACATCAGCTGGCAGCAATAGAGGAATTAACTGAGGCAAAGTAAGAAATGGTATCAGTCAACTCCTCCATCAAAGGTTAAGGATAGCAATTGACAGGGTTTTCCTAGGTGCATCTCATCTTCCAAAATGGTGCACAAGTGGATTGTGAGGACATTTTATACTGGTACAAGATTTGAGAATGTCTTCTAGCCTGGCCAAGCCTGGTACTGCTCCCACATGCTGAGCTTACAGAAGGGGCCAGAGTGTGTGTGTTGTTCAGTGCAGCCACTCAGAGCTCACAGGATTATGCACAGATGTGTTGGTGTGCTGGGGATGTGCAGGAAGCACAGCACTTGCCATGTACCTGCTGCCCAGGTGCTTGCACCTTTGCAGGAAATCCTTCTTCTGTTCACATCCCCTTTCCCTTCTCCTTACACATTGGATTTATTGCACAAATACAGGACATGCTCTGTATTAGAAATACCTTGGCAATGTTGGTTTGCTATTTGGGTTGCTTGCAGCATGCGCATACCCACGTCTGGCTGGGGACTAGAGAGTGAAGTGTTCAAGTCCAGCCAGGGTCCTTTCTGACTGCTGTGGTGACTTCTTAATCCAGGATTTGCTTGCTCATGACTGTGTCTGAAGCTGATCCATTCAATTTTTGCAGTAAGTTCAGTTCTTTGGGTTTACTTCTAGCAATTCAGGGTCCTAAGTGATGGCAATGCGGTTATCTTTTGCCCAGTGACTTATAGGAAGGCTCCAGATACCTGGCATCCTAGTAAATAAGCTTAAAGAAGTTGATATTCCCTAGTTAGAATGTCTAGGAGTAGAAATAGTGCCATATGATTGAAGTTTCTTTTAATGAACAGTTGTGAGAACAGTTTGATAAAGGCTGGAAATACATTGGGTATTCAAGAGTAACAGTTCTTTCTCAGAAATGAGCTTTGATTTCTGAATACAGGGCAAAGAAAAAGTGATAAATGGAAGAGATAATTTTGTTTGCAGCTAATAATTTATCAGTTCTAATCAGGGTGAAACCTATCCATTTAAATGTATGCGCAAATGTGATGATAGTATTAGGAGTGCCTCATTATTTTTAATTAATTTAATACTCAGCGTAATAGCACTAATCATAATTAGCTTCTCTGGTATTAATAGGATTGTCGCACAATATGTACTGTATTTGTATGAGAATTCCACTCTAGATTCTCATTAATTAGAACACCATAAAAATGCCAGCATTTTAATTTTCCTTATATTAAATACTATGAAGAAGCTTCCAAGTTTTTCCTATTAGAATTTATCAAAATACCACTGCTACATTTATTTTAGCCAGAAATAATAGTTTGTAACCACCTATTTATCAGCTAATTAATTTACTGTTTAAAAGTCTTTCATTCTTCAGGGGATTACTTTTGCTCATGTACAAAGGAGGAGGCTAAATACCTGGTGTTTTCTGAATAGGTTTCTCTGCCTAATCATTGCAAAATGCTCAGTGCCAGGGTCCTACAGGGCTGTTGTCTCCCCGGGTTGGGTGCCCAGGAATCAGATGCTCTGAGGGCTGTGTCAGGGTCAGGCTGGGCAGCCAGGTCGTGGCCCTCCCATGGTCCCAGCCAGGAGCAGGGCAGTCAGGGACTCTGGGCACCTGCCTGGCCATGGTCCTGGGCTCAGGCCGAGCCTGGATGTGGGTCTGCAGCTGGGGGTCCCTGTCTGGCCCCATGGTGCCCATGGAAGGCACAGTTGTGGCTGTGGTGCAGCGGGGGCTGCGGCACCAGTGGGGACCAAGGGGTAGAGGCTGGGATTAAAGCAGCTCCTGGGGGAAGGAGGTCTTCCTGCAGCACTCTCTGGAGCCGCTCCAGAGGCAGTGGGAAGAAGGGGCAGTCCTGTCTCCAGATTGGCCCTGAGCACGGGCCAAGCCTCCAGAAGGAGAATGATCTCAGGACCCTTCCCAAGGTGTTTCTGTAAATTAATAAAAACGCAGTGTGTTCCTGATGGCTGTATCTGTAGTTCTAAGGGTCTATAAGCTACCTCTTTGCAGAGGGTTACTCTGAGCTTTCTGTCAGCTTTTCTTCTGCCTCCTGCTTGCACCTAAGCCCCTGTCTTGCTGTGCTGTTTTTCAAATCCTTTTGGTTGCCTCATGGAAATCTTTAATCAGAGCACAGACACTGAGAAATTCTTAATTTCCTTTACCTCTGGTCATAGGCTTCAGCCTTTTGCATGTGAAAACTGATGGCTGAAAGATGGAAATGCTGTCTCTGCTATGCTAGGTTATGAGAGCTGGCGGTTCTCACTTTAGCAGATGAATCGTGGATCTGAAAGTAAACCACTAAGCAGCCTGTGACCACAAACCAAGCTACTTCATGGCAGGATGTTAGGTTCAGAGTGTGATATTTAAGCCTGGTGTGGTAGAGAGGCAGCTGGAGTTGTACCTTGATTGGTGACTTGAGGGACTGGAATGCAATGCCTGGTTTGAACTGGTATTATTGATCCAGGTATTTGCAGCTCTACACTGTACCAGAAGAGTTTCATCTCTGTAGTTTCCTAATCTACAAATATCCTGTGGTGTGTTTTAATAGGTCTGATACTTTATGTTCTAGAAGCACATAAATTGAGTAAAAACTTAGAAGACCTTTGTTTTCAGGCTGAGAGCTTTGGGATCTCTGAACCATCACAGAGTTAATTAAAATTCATGTTTCATTTATATTTTCTTGCTGCCTCATTTGTATTCAGGGTATGTCCTGAGCAGGTTTATTTTGATAGATTGTTATCCACAATAAATTGAAATACCTTCTACAGTGCTTTCTGTAAGATAAGAAAAAATTACTTGAGTTATATTCCTAAATCCTAGGTGACTATGCCAGTAGATTGATTCATGCTGTAGGTTTCCACCTTCATTTAAACATTTCTGAAATGAACCTGAAGCTTAATAATTTTTATCAGCTCTCTAAGAAAATATTGGAAATTGTTAATTGATTGTGCATATTAAAATATTTATACAGCAGTAAAATCATCATTCTTATCACTGATACACACTCTGGTCCAAAATCCATCCATCAATTCAGCTATGTTTTGTTCTGCTTTGTTTTCTTCTCTCACAGGGCAGTTTGTGACTTGCTTGTGTTATGTCTGTGTGTAGTATAATGGGGTGAATATGCTTTTGATGCCAGCACTATTAAGGTAGCTGTTTATTCAGGTTAAATTAGTACCAAAGGGCTGAATAGATTTCAGGTCTCACAATCAGGTCCCAAACTTCAATATAGTGAAAGGTGAAAAATTGTGTCTATGGACATTTTTCAAGTGATAATGATTGTTCTGAATATAGAGAGGAATGTACAAGAATAAAAGAATCTTGATATCACTAAATGTGATCTATGAAATTAGGATTTCGTTTGTAGTACTTTTCTTTAAGAAGTTGCAGTTTGTCAAGGCACACAACATTCTGGTAAGGAAAGGAGAAATGTACAGACAAAGCTTACATATATGTTTAAATATGGCAGAAATATAATCTATCACTGGAAGTCGAATCCTTAGCTAGAGATGGTAAAACTTGTCTTCCAGTGGTGGGAAAAGCTTTCCAGGAATTGAAAGCAGTACAATATGAATCAGGTAATCTAAGATATGAACTGCCTCCTGGAAGAGCCCTTCTCCCTGTTGTCGCTGCAGAGCTCATGCAGCCATGTGACAAAAGATGTACTTTGCCTCTTGCAGCGTCAGGTACAATTGTAACCAAGCCCAGAGCCTTTCCCTACTGGTGTTGAGATGAAAGAAAAAGAGAAATTCATAGAATCATAGAATATTTTGGGTTGGAAGGCATCTTTACAGTCAGATATTCCAACTCCCCCTGCAATGATTGGGGACACCTTCAAGTAGATGAGGTGGCTCAGGGTCCCAACCAACTCTTGAAAACTTGTAGGGATGGGGCATCCATGACTTCTCTGGTCATCTTGTTCCAGTGTTTCACCACTATCATTGTAAAAACTTGTTCCTCATATCTAGTCCAAATCTAAGGGTGTTTGTTTTCTATCCTTTTTTTCCCTTGTCCCAGTAACAAAATTAATTTGGCTGCCTGACAGGTCTCTATACTTCTTTTTGAATTCCATGGTCACCATGGATCTGTTGAGGAAAACCCTTACAGAAGATTGCATAGCAAACAGATGCTGGTTTGGAATTTACTTTCTGAAGCTACTTGCACTTTTGAAGAGGTGCTACCAAGATTGGTAGGCCTGATTGTCTTTATATATTTGTACCACTTGTAAACTTTATGCAGCTTTTATTTGCTTAGTAAATTGTGTTTTCAGACCCAAAAAAGGGAGCCGATGGTTTATTCATTTCCACTGTATTAGTTGGTCTAAAGAAGATGCAACCTCTGCTCATTAGCCTTCCTTATATACTTCTACTGCCATGGGTACACAAACCAATCTTGCAAGAGATTTTAGCCATGAAAATCTGCTTTGTTCTTGTAGGGTATCCAATTTATCTATGCACCATTATCAAAACTCTAAGTGACTTATTTTCTTCCTTGTTGATTAAAAGGGTGATGTTGAATTTGGTTTTTTATGCATAATCTAGCTCAGTGTCAATTTGCCTGGACACTAGTAAATGCATTTGTTTTGCTGAAGATTTCTATGACCAACTCTTAGTAAAAGTGCAGGCGTCACTTAATCTTTCATAATACAAGTGTTAAAAGATACTATCAAGTATTGTGAACCTGTTATGTATTCAGCTACTTTACAGAGCTAAAATTCAGGGCTGGATTGTCTGTCTTCTCACTAACTTTTTTGTTTTCTGAGACAATCTAATCTTAATAGGGAGGCCAGGACACATTTCTGGTATACTCCATCCATGAGGCAGCTGCAATAGGTTTGCACCAGATTTGCAACAGATTTCAGGCATTAGTGATGTTTTCCTATGCCTGTGGAGTTGGCCACCCATATCCAACTCTATGAACAAGTTTAAGAAGGGCAGAGGAGTGGACTACAGCTTTATAAACAGGGGCTGCAAAATCTTGGCTTGCCCAGAAAATGCAAGCTGGGGGGTGGTGTGGTAACAATCCATTATTATGTTACCAGTCATCACAGTTCTCTCTCTCTCCCCCTGTTTAACCTCAAAGACCCTGTTGGTGCTGGAAGAAAGAAAGAATGATTTCAAACCTTCGAAGCAGTGAGTTTCCTACTGTGTACTGGAGCAAAAAGGGAAAACACTTCGTGATGGATCTTAACAAATTTACTAATAGAAGATATACAACAGCAGGAAACGAGACTCAGAAACTCTGGAGTTCCTTTTGAGTGTTGTATTTCTGGGAGAACTTAGTCCTCTTCTGTGTAAATCATTGCATACTTGCCACCCCAAGAAGTAAGTTACATGGCATTATCTCTTCCTGAGATTAAAATTTCTTAATACTCTCCTCAGCCTCATGCAGGAAGGTCTATTTTCCTAATGTTTTGGTCATGTTTATAAGCAAATTAGCTGGACTAAAAGGGGAAGGAAAGGAGAGGGAGGAATCTGATCTGGCCCCATTTACTTGCCATTACAACTACTCAGACTGTTTTGGCTTATTATAATGAAGTGTTGTTTTAAAATCCATGTTTGCAGATAAAAGTTATTTTCACTTACATTTTTTAGGTCTTGTTAAAATCTAGGATTATCTTATTTTTAATTCCATCCCTTTCTCTCCTTCCCTCTCTCTAGTCCTGAATACCAAAGTGCAAAAACACAGAACACCCTGACTCCTTAAACTGCATATTGCTGACACAAGTAAAGGTTAACATGATAACTCAGGGATGTTTTAGGGAAAAAATACAGAAATATAGATCAAGATCTATTTTTTCTCAAAACTTGCAGAGCTAAAAATCTCATTTCTGAGGAGGAATAAAATCTGTGCTTTCCTGAGACATGTTGCTCCTTTAGTCCATTACTGGCATTGGCTGCCCAGGAAAGTAAATGGCATTGTATAGAAAAGAAGGTCATTCACTCTTTTTCTGGAGGAAGAAGACAAAAGGAAGGTGTAAGAATTTCAAGCAGTTTATCATGCGAAAATAAAAAGAAGAATGTCCCCTTCATGTCCTCTCCACAGATCTGGCTCTGTGGGTTAGGGACCACAGCCTGGAAGCCTTCACCTACAAACATTCTCCTGTGAAAAACCAAGAACCTAGATCAAATCCTGGCTGTATTGAAATCAGTAAGAAGTTTTGGCACTGACATCAATGAGGCTTAAATTTTATCCATTTTATTTTACAGTTATTCTGTGCTCATAAAGTGCAAGGTATGTACTTTTTGCTATGGATGCACACGAAAGATTTATTTATGTACCTATTGAAAAAAGGTGTACAGTTTCTCAGTTAATATGCCAGAGGCTTTGTTGATGGGATATGAGCTAAAGGAATAAATTATTAAGAGACTACTGGCACAGGGATACTGCAAGGGAAACATATGTATAGTTAGGACCAGATGTTAAACTGGAGTTTCAAAATTAATATTCTGTATTTAGGATGGCTATGGAAGCTGAAAGGCTCAAGCAAAATGCAAACCTTTCAGGGGAGGTAAAAAACTCAGACGTCACAACTGAAAACTGGAAACTCTTCTCTCAAGAGAGGCTTTCTATCTGTGAAGTGGAGATAACAACATTCCCCTTCTTTCCTTTATTTGTTAGTATCTTCTGGCCAGAGACTATTAGCAAGAATGAATTTACGTAGTCCATGTTACATAGATTTGTTTGTGTGAATTTATAATAGTGCCAAGAAGAATTCACTGATATCAATCAAGACAGAAGTTCTTTTTACTTCCCAAAGAAAAATGAAAGTGACTATTTCTGAAGTACAGTAAATTGATCAGATGTTTTTTAATACCTTACTGTGCTTCACCCAGTATTTTAATGAAAGAATAGGATATTTCTCATCACAGTGCCAAATTCATAGAATTTAGAGAAGTGAATTGCTGTTGTTATGGGAACAAAGGTCCAACAGACTGCTTCAGTTGAATTATTTTGGAACAGAACTGTCTTTCATGGATTCTACACACATGGGATCCTTCCTTTAACACACTCTTTATCATCTGTGTTCTTTCAGTCATTCCTTCTTCAGTTTTCCCTTATTTCCCGTGTTTCTGCTTAAATTACACATCCATTCCTGTCTTTTCTTTCCACAATATGGCCTCTAAAATCTGAGATTTTCTTGAAAACATGTGCTGTGTGTTGTCAGAACAGTTATCTGTCCCTCTCCCTAAGGTGTGCATACACACAAGCACAGAATGAGGGGAAGATGGAACTAAAATCACAATTCCTTACTTGGCAAAATTTTCATTATTAAAGCTAAAAGACAGCCCTCTTACTTGCTTATGCTGATGGATCTCATGTTATCAGTTCTAGAAGATAAAAAGCATTTATTAATACACCAGCACTAATACACTAATAGAAATACGAACCCAATTGTGCTCTTGGATAAAACCCTAAATCCTTATACAAACTTCTGTGCCAAGCATATCCTGTCCTAGAGTCAGTCAATTAAATTTTATTCTGATTATGTAATTTTAATAACTTACTATCTTTGTCTCTGATTTTGACTTAATAACTGGTTTCTCTACCCAGACAGAGCACTTCAGCTGCTCAGCTTGATCATGTTATTGAATTAATGTATCGCATTAAACATGTTTGATTTATGATTATATCAAAGTCTGAAAACTGATAATGTTGTCTTCTCTGTTCCCCACTAAGACAGCACCTAAATGGAGTGGCCAGAAGGTTAAAATTGTGTAGCAGTCAGAAGCTCCTAATGGACAATTCTTTTTTATAAAAGAAAAGAGCAGTTTCTCTTTAATTGTGACAGCAACGCTGTTTTCCTCAAATACCAGCATCTAACATTGGGAGGAGACCAAAAATAATGGGGTTACCATGCAGTAAATAACTGTGTGTGATATTACAGTTTTACAGAGCAAGAAATACTTTGCTTGTGCTTCACTAGGCTTTTGCTTTATGACACAATAAAGTCCTCTGACAAATAAATGGCAGGACCTCAGCTCAAGGGAGTGGTGATGCTTCTCAGAAGAGTTTTTCAGGGCTTGTTTATTGCCTTATAAACTCAAAGCCAAATTAAGTTGCTATAAGGTTACATTTTGCATATGAATTGTCCATCTCCAGTTATGCATAGTTCTTATTTCCTGTGTTTCTTTCCCTTCTGTCTGTTCCCCTTCACATTTCTACTTGTAATATATTATGCTAGGTGGGTATCCTAGCCCAAAATGTATGGGAAATGTCACTACTGCAAACTCTAGGTATTTATCAATGAGGTACCAAAAATCCTAAGATGCCAAATGAAATCAGTGTATGCTGGATATGTCTTAAGGGGTCTGAGTTGATATTTTATATCAGGAACAAGTTAGAGCTTTGTGGACTTAAATATATGCTCTGTAGAAAAAAGAAAAGAGTGGACATAAGAATCTCAAATGCCTTTAGGGGCTCAAGCTTCAAATATGCTGTGAGAGTTGGGAACACTGAACATGTCTTATTCATTCCTGACAAGAACTCATTTCAGCCACAGAAGACCACCAGAATGAACAGTCAGCCTTGCTAGGAATTTTTCTGTAGGGAAACTAGAAACCAGGCTGGTGAACAAATTGAATGGGTCATTCAGATGTGTTCTCCTGTCTGAATTTTGCAAACCTATGCAGATATCTCCCCTGTCACTGCCACTGCCTAGAGGATACTTAACAAATAAAAGAAACAAGAAAGTAGACAGAATTATTTCAGACTGTCCATAAGTGGAACAAGGTATAATGAGACCATATGATAATTCAGGCTGGGAGGGTTCTGGGGAAGGTCTCCAGTCCCCTTCACCCCACTCAAGGTAGAGTCAGACCAGGGTGTTCAGCAGGATCTTGGTGGTCTCCAAGGATGCAGACTGCACAGCCTTATATGTATTTTGGCCCTTTCTTCTTTCAATATACATCCTTTGCCTGCCATCTTCCTGCAATACATCTCTGGAAGGAGTCTTGGCTCTGTCTTCTTGGTAATTCATGGATATGGAAAGGCTGATATTAGGGGATGAAATTGAGCAAAGGGAAATTTAAGTCCACTTCCTTTATTTTTCTTTTTATCAGTGAGGGCTGTGAGGCTCTGGATCCCATTGCCAGATTAATTTAAAACTGTGGAGAATATGATGTAAGAAGTAATTTTGCATGGACACTAGAGGGGAGGAGACAATTTCTTTTGTTCTTCATACAGTATGCTCCAATTAATATTTTAGGGAGTGTGGTCTGATGGAATTACAGGCTGTGAAGATTAGAAGCACTTCTTTATCCATGCCAGATCAATCCTTAATTTCTTCTCATCAATAGTCTGCAATTATGTTAATGCTATTATTTATGAAGATTTTGTTAAGGGGTTTCTTATGAACTTCATATTCTATTTTGTTAATAAATTCTTTGACATGAGATGGAATGCAAATGCTTTCATTCCCTCTGCTACGCAGCCCTCCCTGTTGTGCTTCAATCTTCCATGCACTTACAATTGAAACTCAATGCTTATTTTATCCATCGATGATGATGATGATATAGTAAATGAGGACAAACTAGGTGTTCCAGGTATCATTTTATGAATATTGTGTGTTCATTGGCTTGTTTTGTTGCATTTATGTTGAAGTGCTGTTGGCAAAGGGGCTCAGTGGCAACCCAGTCATCCTGCCTTCGCCAGGTGTTTGTATCAGCTGAGCCCAATGGAGCACTAGGTAAAACAGGTGTGTGTGCACTGTTTGGTGAGTGATAACCAGTGCCCTGTTGTTCCTTGTTTCCCTTTGTTCAGCTTAAACAGGGCTGCCTTTGGAAAAGGACTGAAGTGAACGTTACCAGTGCTGGAGCCTGAGTGGAGGCTTGTAGGGATAGGTTGTGCTCCTCAACAGATCCATGGACTTCAGAGAGCTAAAGTTTTTGGCTTTGCTGAGGTACTTCTGGAGAACCTGAGATGGGGTTGAAGGCTGCTGAGCTTCGATGTCTGCATTTTGCTTTTGAAAAGAGGGATTCTGCTGAGAAGATGTGAAGTGTAGAGCAGGACTCTGCTGTCACTGCAGCTCCTGGCAGAGCTCTCACCACCTGCAGGAGCAGCGCCTGGGGTTATACTGGGTAACACTGTGCTCACAGTGTTGTGTGACTGCTGATGAAGCTCAGCGGGGTTAAAGGCACTTGGAAGTCATATGCCTGGTCAGCTCTTTAAAAGTGTCAGAATAGAAGCTGGTGAAATGGCCGCTGGGAATGCAAATTTGATCATGCTTACAGGGGCTCTAATTTAACTGCAAGGCCCAAGTCTTGTCCCATGAGGACAATGCAAAAATTCTCTTAGTGAAGATCAGGGGATCTGAGACATCATTCCTAAACAGTATTTCTCATAGTAAACACTTCAATCCCCAACCTCTAAGTCCTTCTGTGCTATCACACCATGAAAAATATCTTAAATTGTGCAGGTTGAAAAGTCTCACAAGTTTAAAGCTAATGTAGTTGTTATTTTGAGGTCTACTTATAATTTTGTGAGTGAAATTATCTTTCTTTATACTGCAATTTTTGGCATAGTTCCATTTTCTATGGGTTAATGGTCAGGCTCTCACATGTGAATAATATAAAATAGTAGTTTCTTTTATTGTAAAGTTTTTAAACTTTATTTTTAATTAACTAGTAATTAAAAACATTCTGTGGTTGTTTTGCAAGACTGCTACGGTCAAATATAATACAATTCCCATTCTTATCCTGTGTCAATTGGCAATTTATCCATGAAAGTCCTAATTAATTTACTACCCCTACAGTATGTTGTCTTTCTACCACAGATCCATGTTTAAATGCTCCTTGGAGACTTGTCTTATCAAAGAGCGTAACTGAAGAATAAAGCGTACTGTATTCTTTCTTGAAAACAGGCTAATTTATATAGCATATAAAGACTACGTCCTTTGCTTTAAGTGTTTTTCTGTCAAGTGGTGCCAAAAGATCTGCTGTATCAAATCTGTGTCTTTTTTGGTTCTTTTTTTTTCCTCAGTAATTAGAGCTCTCACTCAGGATGGGACTGAACTGTGCTGAGTCTGAACTTGGTCTATGGGGTTTTGAATGTTGAAGTTCTGTAATGGCATGTTTAGAAGTGTGTGAGATGGATTTTCTTTCTGCCTCCACTGAGCTCAAAGCAGAGTTTAAGAACAAATGTAGTTCTCCTTCCAGTGTCTCAAGGCCTGTGTCTGGGTTGGTAGAGAGTGGCTGTCATTTAAAGAAAAAATAGTTTTTAGTATAAAATACAGAGATCTACTTGTTGCACTTCTCCTATGTGCTTTAACCTTCACCTGTTATACAAGCCACAGCCTAAAGCCCTTGCTCTTAACAATTAAACCTTTCAGTTATTGCATCTGAATGACTGATCATGATCAAGTGTAATGAGGTAAGCTGTGGCTGCTCTCAGTATGTTAGCACAGCTGCTATTAAATATATTTAACTTTTAGACGCATAGAGTCAGAAATCCATGGCTGATCCCTTTGTCTTCACCTCAGTGAATCCTAAAGATCAGCATTTGCAGTGAATACACGTTAATGCATTGCTGCCAGCTGGTAAAGCACCCATGAATAACAGGAGATTATCAGCAACTCGCCCTTTTCCTGAGAGCATTTATCTGTGCTTACTCAGAGGCAGTGCCAGTTAGGGCTGGCACATTTGTCCTTTGTAATGTAACTCTTGACCTAGGAAAACTATCCAGAGACCTTTAGAAAGATGATATCTGGCAATATGCAAGTCACTGTAGCTTTCTGCGATTTTTGTGTGTGACTGCTGCAGCTCTGACTTTCCAGTCATAAATTTCTATGGCCAAAGAGATTACCTGGTGTCTGCCTAATGCCCTGTGTACTCAGTGTTTTGTACAGCAGGGCTCTCGGAATCACAGCACATCAGCTTCAGAGGCTGCTCAGCCTCTCAAGTCTGTTTACTCTGCCTTTATCGCATTAACACTGTAGTGTAATTAGTCATACTGTATGCACACCTATCAAGATCGTGGGAGACTGCCACGCTGTCACAGGGGATTAGCAGCTGGTTAACAGACTGTTTAGTTAACTAATACACGAAGGGGAAAGTAGAGCTCTGTGTTATGAGGAAGGGGAATTTCATGTCCCTTATTAATATAGTAAAATGGTGTATTGATAATGACAAATTCTGAGGGCTAATACGCAGGAAATAATAAGCATAAGCAAAGGCCATTAAGACTAATGACAATCTAACTAGTGTTTTAAACAATTGTTTCTAAATATGCATATAACGTAGGGTTTTCATTTAATAAATATTTATAATATTTCATTGAACATTGTTACACACCTCCTTCCTCCCTCTGCCCCTCCAAGTTTAATATAATCCTGTGCTAGAAAAGATACAAACACACACATACAGAGTAACAATAAATACTGATGTGAAAATATATTTTTGCTAAATATTGAGCCATATTAATGAAATGTAATTGTTCTGTATCTTGGCTGTTGGTTGGAGAAATGGGAATTTGAGTATTTAGTTGTTAATAAATTGCAAAGTTGGAACAACATGTTGCACAAAAACGGAATCCGGCTTTATAGGAAAGTTGACACTTCTGTATAACAAGAAATAAATTCTTCTCTGCTGCAGTTGGTAGGGGTTTCCTATTGCTAGGATTTTCTCTAAGGAGACCAATTTCGACATTGTAGTACTGAAATGAAAACTGAGTAGATGCATCCATTGTGTCATGAGGTGAACAGCTACAAAACCAGTAGTTTGTGCTGAAGCACAAGCTCTAGAGGAACAATGTAGGGAAACATTGTCTTCTAAGTTCCTTGATCCAAATAGGAGAATTTGGTTAGTTTAGTACCTTTAGCTGTTGCTTTCCTTGTAACTCCAACTACCAAAAAAAGAGGAAAAAGATGGTGGTGCAATATAGGTATTCTGAGAGGAAAAAAAGTTAGAGAAATGCAATTTGTATAGTTTCCCAGATGTTTCTAAAACTACTTAAGCCAAAAGTTTGTCAGTATTTCATGCTGACTCTTTTCATTAGCATTTCTATTCCTGTTCACTTGTCTGTAAGGATTAAGCTTTTCAGAGAAAGAGTTGTATGGCTGAAATACTTTGCTGGTGCTTATGACATTTAGTCATTCCTCCATTTACTGCAGCAGTATCTTGTTCATTTAATAACCATCAGTTTTGGACTATCTAGTTTGTGATTGCATGTAAATTTATTTGAATTCGCAAGAAGCTATTGGCAAAATTTTCCCCTTAAAGGAGAAGTGATTTCAGACTCAGGGCTCTTGGTTGCTGTGATGTCCAGCTCTCAGTAAGCAGTAGGAGAAGTTTTTTTGTGCAACAGAAATATTGCTTACTGCAGTACTCCTGCTTATACTGTTCAGGATATGTGCTACCATTTGAAATACAAATGTACTCACACTTTGATATACTTCATGTACTTTTTTGTCCTTTATCAAAATGGTTTGACAGAATTTTGATGAGATCGTTTGTTTGGCAGGATATTGCTATTCTTTTGATGTACAGTGCTTTACTGAGATTATGGCTGTGCTTGTATTCTGATATATTTATCTTTGAAATAAGTTTGTAAGACATCTTTAAGTGAGAAAATGCTGATAAGATCACAACAGTGAAGCATTTTGGTAAACTGATGGTATTTTTTACAATTAAGCATAATCATGGTCTGTCAGTCCTTTGAACTAAGAAAAGGTATAAACTGGAAAGGAGTACATAAAAAGGAAACTGAAAAAGATACATATCTCAGCTATATTTAAGCACTGGTTCAGAGTTAATCACATTAATAGTTCCAGGAACCCATCTGAGGACCTCATACAATGAACAGGCCTATAGGTCAGCTAACCAGTAGCAGCCGTATGATGTACTTCCTATTTCATTGAAGGGTCACTATCGTGGCAAACTAGGCTTTGAAAGCTGCTAATTCAACTAAACCAAAACAGATGGGTCATACAGATCAGGTCATGTTTATTACTCACCCACTGTTTGTGGAGGATAGTGCAGAATGAATGCATGTATTTTACATAAGCAGCACACCAATTTTGGGGCTGACGGAAGTATGTGTCCAGTTTGTCCTTTGGGAGAAGCTTCTGAAGGTTGCAGTGCTTAACAGTTATTTTTGCCTCAATGTTCACTTCAGTAATGAACACAGCAGGAGCTTTGATAAAGCTGACAGGAAAAAATGGAAAATCGCAGATCAGGAAAATGCTTGTTAAAGAATTTGTGGAGAATCTGAGCATATTCAAATCAGCAGACAGATGAAATTTAACATGGTGTGCTCAATGAACTGGTTAATTGGATCCATTTTCAGTTAATTCGGAGAACTCATAGAGGACAGGTGAGATTTCAAAAGGACAAATATACTTGCAGGAAAGAAAAAGGGGCCATGGGAATCATGGCCCAGTGAGTTTAATTACAAGACCCTAATTGTTCTAGAAAATCTACTAAATAGGGATACGAGTTTTTCCAGTATCTGGAGAGAAGAAAATAGTTGTGGAGACCTGTAAAACTTTAGGTTTAAGGCAGAGAAATTGTACATTTAGAGGCTTGTTGGAAGCTTATGCTAACATTTGAATTTTGCTGTTAAAATCCTTCTTGCCTCCCTATCTCTGAAGTCATACATGGGGATCTTCAGTCTCCTGGGCCAGATGCTACTTGCTGTGAATAAATAGCATTAATATCATATTACAAGCCTTTTCAAATTATGGAGTTTGTCTTCGCTGGCTGATTATGCAAACTGAACCAAATCTGTGTGTACTGAAAAATACCTGGTCTACCTGAGCCATGGAAAGGAATTAGATCCTGGCAGGGTTTTGGGACCACCTACTCAAATCCTGCTGTGGAGAGACCAAGAACTAGCAGTTACCACTGTTATTAACTAAGCGGAAGAGTAAATCAGTGTACATTGGAGACAGTTTTTTCATAAAATGCAAATTTCAGACAATTCCAAATAGTTCAGGGTAAGGGTCTAAAGGCAGAAAAGAGAAACAGCAGAAACCTCAATAGTGTGTGTTATGGCAAATAAGACCAGGCAAGACAAGATTGAAAGCCACAACAAATACTGTCACATTGTCATAGTTTCTGAGCACTAGTCCAGAAAAGATAGCAAGGACAAAGGAGATGATGTTCTCAGTGCCAGAGCATTTCTGCACTCTTGTCTGTCACTCTGGTAAAGGTGATGAGCAAACTGCCAGCCTGAATGCAATTAATCTGGACCTATGTTAATTCCTTTTAATTGGGGCACAACTCCCTGTGCTAGAAATAGTGATGTCAGCACTGAAGGAAGAGCCCTAGGCACTGGAACAGATAGGTGAATGAGCAATGAATTTTGCCCCCAACACAGCATGAAATAAAACAATGTCTTGGAAAAGACTGACAGATCTGAGATTGAAAAGGCAATGTTGGCCATCCTTCGAGCAAGTATGTTAAATAAACTTACAGATAAAGAACAGATTGGAATATATGTAAGAGGTTGCAACTATAGCAGCAGAAAAAAATCTTTAACCATTATTAGGCTTAAAAAAAGTCATACAATTTGCCTTGTGAAAAGAAGGGAACTGAAGAAGAGTCTGAGCATAAAAGGGTAATGGTGAAGTTTTCAACTGATGGTACTCTGATGAAAGATGATAGATTAAAGAACCCAGTTGTCCCATAATTTATGCCCCTAGGAAAGTTCTTGTGCCTTCAGGCAGATAAAAAGAGGAGTTTGGCTCTGTCTGTGTTATGAAGGCTGTGAATTTGACTTCTCATAGGACTAATGTTAAAAAAACTTCCTCTGAAAATGAGAGGGCTGACTCAGACAGAAGGTTATGTTTTTTTTATCCACTTTCTCAAAAGTTCTGGCATTTCTGCATTTAAAATATTCTTGCAGTACTTTTGTTTGTTATTAGATGTCAGCAATATACAAAAGTTGTAATTTCTAAAGTGTATATAGAGTGTTTTCCATGAGTTGGGTTATTCCCCTTAAAAGGATTTTTTGAGACGAAGAGCCTTATTTGAAAAACTTAATACTTGCTGATAATTCTGGCTGAGTATGTACCTCATGGGGTTGTTTGGTTGTTATGATGCTTAATTATCTTATTGACTATAAACTTAGAAATAATTATTTAACTTTTTTCCAGTTCTTCTTAGCCTGAGGGCAGACCATGGATCCTGTGTTGCTTGGGACTGTTGCAAAGTAAGATTTGCAACAGTGAGTGTTTATCTGCTGCTTCATTGCTCCCCTACTGTAGCTTAGAGATAGCTCAGAGATGTTGGGAGGTGTGGGAAGCCAATGTTGTAAAAGGTGATTTAGGTGCAAAAGCTCTTGAAGGCTGTAGTTGGCATAGAATCTAAAAGACACAGAACAGTGGAGAGGAAATTGAAAGCTGGGGAGCTCAAATGTAAGTCTTCAATGAAGAATGGTGTGAACATCAGTAAAGTTTTCAAAACAGCCTAATTTTGTCTGGGATCTAAATAAACCTTTGCTCATAACTCTACATATAGGGTCCTTGTGTGATCAGAAATGAATATGCAATGCAACACTCATCCCTGAAGTAGGAAAGATTACCACTCAGATCTCTATAGAAGAAGCTAGACAGCATGATGCTGGGAAATATACTGCATGAAAAGCAGCACAAACTGTCCCTTTCAATCATTAAGCTTAGTGATGAGCTATGTTTTTGTAATTTGACAAAAAATTGAAAGAGGTGAATGTTCAGTGCTGCAAGCAAGCATGTGTGTTGCTATTACAGACAGTAGCAGGCACATCCTGGATCTGCTGATGTGTAATCTTGAAATTGAAGGTCTTTGCATAACATTACCTGAGTTACAAAACCTTATAAGAGGTGCACAAACAGCAGCACCATGGGCTGTGTGCTGGTGAAGGTTGCCACGGGCCCAGGGATTGAGGCAGTGCAGTGACACGAGATACAAACGTGGAGGATATCAGTACCCTGATGTTACCTTGCAGGAGTACCTTTCTGCTGAAGGAAATCCCCCTCTCCACCTCCTGACATTCTGGGGGCTGTGCCCCTCTGAAGGACATACAGTGCTTTAGAGCAAGGCTTCATTAATTGGGACTGGAGTGGCATTTCTGGATGTCCTTCAGATATTGTTTCATTGCTGAGCAAAATGACTTGGGTTGAAGAGTGGCTTGGAGGCATTTTATGACATGTATACCTCTGCTAAAGAAGATGACATTACCTGCTTCCTGTTTCTAATGGGTTTTACAATACCTAGAAGTAACCTGGATGGCATTTAATTGTATTTGTGTGAATAAAATGCAAATGAAATCATATAGGTGAGAGATTTGAAAGTTCTTAGCCAAAATGTTTGTCTCTGAGGTTCCATATTTAAAGATTTCTACAGGAAACCTTAAACTTTCCATGCTGAAAACACTGAAGTGTGTCTTGAAAGCAAAAGTCTTTATTGATGTAGACCAGTGTAGAAAAATATGTTACCTCATTCAGAACTAGAAAACTCTTGAGGATGGCAGGATCTGCATGAGCCTGCTGGATGAAAAAGCCTGCAGAAGAGAATACTACTCAAAGAATTTGAAAGTACTGTTGTTTAAATAGGAGAAAGTGTTATCTCTTGTTTATGTATGTTGGAGGGGAAACAGAAAACCCCACTGCATTTAAAAGGACTGTAAATAATACCTTTAGTTATCCCATACTCAAATGTTCTGTTGTGCATGTATGCTATCAATAAATTGATGATACTGCCACAACAGGCAAGGTTTCTGAACAGATATAGTCAATAACAAAAATGTATGCTAAGTTGCTGGTTGCATGTCAGAAAATTTTTTGCTACTTTGAACCAGCTATGAAAGTAGACAGAGATTTGGTTTTAAGTCTGCTTCATAATTTATGGCTTTTTCTGAGAAAGGCAGAAGAAATCTTTGGAATAAAGAAAAACAGATTTAAAAAATTCTGTAAAACGTATGAAAATCACAGTGTCTTTAATGATTGTAAAAATTTTCATGGTTTAAATCCTCTTTCTTGCTAAGCTTTATCTCCCACACACAAACTCCTCCTGAGGTTCTGCACTCCCAGCCGACTGTGCAATGCAGCACTTGGAGGCCTCCAGGCAGAGCAAGCAGCTGTCTGTCACATAGGCCTATGTTAAAAAGCAGGGAGATGCACAAGATGAAGCATAAAATTGATATGTTATAGTAAAAGCTGTAGCCAAGCCCACAATTTTGAATTCTGTAAGAAGATAAGGAAGTGGGGAACCACCTCTGGCAAAGTAGCTTGAGTCTCTGTGCTGGTTGTGGTGTTGGATGTACTGTGTCGAAAAATCAACCAACACCTCAGAAATCATGAGGTTAACAATATACTTGTATGTGTTTTGTACAATATTTTGTATGAATGTGTTGGTTGCAACAACTGCCTGTGAATATCCCTGTTGGTAACAGAGGCAGCTGCTGGTGGGATAATCAGGAACAGGAAGAAAACCCTCCTAAACTGTCAGTTGTGACTGATTTCCAAAAGAGCCATCAATGGCTGACCCAGTACCCAGTGGCTGGGCTGAGCCTAAGAAGTCAGCTCGAGGTATCTACGGTGTTTGGTTTCAGAAGGTTGCCTTGGAAATTTGAATTTGAATGTGAAATCTAACCCTTAGTCTTCATGAGGGTCTTACAGGGAAGCTGATGCACAGCCTGGTGGGATGTGCTGGTTTGAGCTTTGGTTCTAGAAGAGCTAGAGGAAGGGCACCCAAAGGTGGGAAGAATTCCTACTGATAAGCCTAACTTAGGTTGTGTTTAAATTTGTTTTACTTGTGTGTCAGGGTTTGGGATACTTTTTTTTTTGTTTGTCTCTCTGTCTTGGAATTTTTTCCCATTCTAGTTGCTGGAGGGGATAATGGGCAAGTGATTAGTTGCTGGGAAGCCATAATGGGGGATGATTAAGAAGGGACAAAGAGTTGGCTCTGAGATGGGTGCGCTGGCTAGCCCTTATCTGGGATTCCCTGATATCTGGGATTTTTTCCCCTCAGAGTGGGGCAGAGATACTGGGCGACTCGTACTAGTTAAAAAGAACCAAGCACAGCTGGAGGGTACCTTCTTTGCTCCTGGACACTGAGAGGAGAGGGGCAGAGAGACTACTTGGAGCTCCAGGAAGAATCTTCCTCCACCGTGGGCTTCTGTTTTCAGCTGCATGTTTCTACCAACTCTCCACCGTCCACTCCAGTGTCTC
>VYZT01041065.1:0-19756 GCA_013400735.1 Pomatostomus ruficeps
AATTAAAAAAAAAGCCCCAAACAGGTCATGTTTGCTGATAATACTATTCAAGACTAAAGATTCCTTTTGTCTTCCATGTGATACTAAAAAACTCTCAGGCTGATAAAATCAGCAAGGACAGGGCAATTGTCGTTGCTCATTTTATGACCTGCGGCATTGCTCCAGTGCCTCAGACTGCCTTGGCACCATTAGTCCCTAGACTGCTTCTGCTGATCTTAAAGAGGCTTTTGTTGGTAATCAGTACAGACTCTGGAATCCCAGGACAGCACTGCTAGTTATGCTAAGCTAAAATCATAAGGAGTGCAAGCAATAACAAGCACCAAGGCCTGTGCTGACCCTTAGCAGCTGTTTATATCCAATCATAACTGAGCAAATGACTTTCCAAACGAAAAGGCATGTTTTTGGAACTGATAATAAATCAATCTTTAAAGAATGAGAAATACTTATTAGTTTTATTCTCTGGTAGGTTGTAAAAAAACCAAATAAGAACCCCTGCCTTGGACCCAGACGGCTTTCACATATATAGAGAGATTTAAAGGGGTTGCACATCAAAAGGGGGCATTTTTAATAGTGCTCACATGACAGAAGAACACTACTGCATTACTGAAAGTGATACACTCCAGCTTAATGAAAGGTAACTCACAGAAAACCAACTAAATTGCCACCAAATCTCTGGCAATTAGTAAAAATAAAACTTTTAAGTTCTTAACGGGGCAAAGGAATAATAAATAACATAATTCTGATAGTGTGAATTTCAGTGTCAGGGATAACGTGATAAAGCTGTTCTTACTTCAAAAAGTTTGAAGGTAATTAATAACAGAAGAGAGTTTTATAGCTGCAGGCAAGAGAAGGTAACAGTGCCTGCATGAAGGGAGAGAGAACATGCTGCTTCAGTGCCAAAAACCCTGAGCTGTCCTGCTCCCTGCTCCTCCGGGAAGCCTTGGTGGGAATTTGCTGCCTGTGCCTGGCCCAGCAGCACGGCTGCTGACAGGCTCCAAAGCCTCCTTCCCAAGCTGATGCACTAGGGTTATTCTGGTGTGTGAGGAAGTGGGTGGACAGCCACGCGTGACACCCTGATGATGGTAACCCTTTCCTGCTGGACCCTATATTTAATCTTTGCAGAAATAACTACTTTTCTTCTCTTTCTTTTCTTCTGCAGCAGCTTTGTAATTTAATGGAGCTTATCAGGAACAGAGTGGAGGCAGGATTCATCTGTCTGAATTGAGTGTTTACAACTGAGCTGGCCAGCTCTTCTGAGAACAATTTGTTCCACCCACAGGATGACAACCTGTTCAAATGAGCTACACAATAGAAGTACCTTTTGCTGGCCTTAAAGGGAGCTGGTGACACTAATCCCAGGCAGAGAGGTCCGTATGGCAGACAACTTGAGCTTAGGCGGAAAAAAAAAACCCCTCTAAGAGCCATCCTTATATTTTCCTTTTGTTGGTTATGAATCCTGGGTCAGGAAAAGGTTGAGAATATTAGATCAAGATGAGTAATATCATGTTTGTAGCCGTGGTGTTGTTTTGAACTTTTGCAGACAACTACCACACCCCTCCGATGTTTTCTTCATAACATACCAACTGCTGTGAGATTGGTACAACAGTGTAACATTAATAGAAGAAATCTGGTTTTAATAACCTTAAAGTCAATGTTCTTATAAATCTAATAAGTACTTGGATATTGATGTGCTAGTTCCCCTCTGCAGAATTTAAAAATCTGAAATTCATTTAAGTCTTATAATTAATAAACAAAAATCCTCAGACATTATTAGTTACACTATATTTTTATGGTGCTATCCCTAAAAAGATATTAAAGTGCTTTGAAAGTGGCCAGATCCCATACTATGGTGTTGTAAGAGGAATGTTTTTCATTGCCATTTTACAGAGAAACCAAAAAAATTACTGATATAGGCCAAACCATGAAATACTTGGATATTTCTTAAGGAATGTTCTCATGCTGATTGTAGGACATGAAAAGATGAGAGATGCCATGGCAGTGATACAGAAAGAGCAGCCTGGTCTGTAGGTTCAGTATTGGGGACAAGAATGTATGGCCCATGCTTGTAGCTGGAGTCTGAGCATGCAAAAGTCATTCAGAGATGAATTAGCAGGTGCTTTCAGAGTCATTTAGCAAAGCAGCCATGAAATGTGTACTGGCCTGGACTGGTAGCAGAGGTAAGGCACAGACAGGGAGCAACATCGGAGACTCCAGTGGAGTCAGTGAGGAGAGTGGACACATTTGCTTTCTTCCTGGCACAATTTGCTATGGCCACTACCAGGTGCCCAGTAACAATTAGGAAATGCTAATTGGCAAATGAGGTATGCTAATGATCAGATGAAGCAGATGCTAATACGATTGGCAGGACTATGGTTTCCCTGACAGCTGAGTAACAAAAAAACAATAAGAAGGTGAGGGTATGGGGAGGTGCCCAGCTGACCTCTCAGAAGGCCTTTGTTCCCAAAACCAAGATAGTAATTTAGAGGTGTGTATGTGGGAATTGGTGTGCTGTCCTGCAGTAACCTGCATCTCTCTTACTGGGAGTCTGTCTGCAGAATAAATGTGTTGTCTCTGACAGGGATGAGCACCTCTCATCTGCCCAAGGTAACTGGCTGGGAAAAGTCAGACATGTGGTAGCCATAGGAATATTTGGTATTCCAATTAAACTATTCAGGAAACACAAAGGGTCATGTGGTTTATTCCAATCATTTGTGGTGTTATACACATGCAATGTAGGGACTGAACTCTCCCAACATAAAAAACATTAATGGTCACAAACTGGTATTTTCTAACAGCTTTCCAAAATTTATTGAGAGCTACGCTGGAGACCCTTGTGGGTGGCCAAAGACAGATTTGAGAGATGCAAATAGGTAAGACAAGTGAGAGGAACTGTGGTACTGTCATTTGACATTGACAATACCTGTTGATATCTTGTTCCTTAAAAAATCCCAACCCATTAAAATAGTCTGTGAAGTCTATTGAAGAGAGCTTTTAAGACAGTGCAGTGGTAGCTACTGCCTTCTTTACAAAACCAACTGAAAGAGGTAATGGTAGTGATCTGATTTTGTTCACCTGAGAACCTACAAAATTTGACAATCTTCTTTTGCCTATAGGAATATCTACTCAGAAAAATACCCCAATCACCAAATTATGGAGTTTGGGAAAGCAATCTTCATTCCAAGTCTTGAACAAAATTTTCATTTTAAAAGTGAGAGGGAATAAATTTGCACTGGAGTCTTAAAGAAATTCTATGCCTTGAAAGATACTCCAGCATGTTTCAACACCATTGCGTGGACTTTATAGCAGGCAAATTCTAGCAGTTGTAGATACACTGTGTATTCTGCATCCCATCACTTCAGTCAGTGCTTAAAAAATAAACACTGTGATGCAAAAAAAGGCCATTACTGATTTTAACCTCAAATATTTTAGGAATGCAAGAGCTGTTGCAGGCTGTTGGCCCTGAATTTTCCTCAGCTCTTTTGGAACCCCACCTTTTGGGATGGAGTAGTATGTATGTTTCTTGCATGCTTCCCTCTGGGATTTATATCAGATTTTAAACTATCCCTGGTGAGGACCATGGATTGACAAATGTTTGTGAAGTGTTTACTGTGTTGAGTTTCTGCCAGAAGTGTTTCTATCTAAATAAGATTGTCCAAGGGTAGGTGCTATCAGTGACTGCATTCTGAAGGAGGAGCTGAGAACATGTAGCCTCCTTCCAGCAGAGGAGTTTGAGAGTCTTGCAAGATATATATGATTGCTAATGGTCCAGGGAACAGTGACAACTTTGGTGAGATAAGTAGGATTGAAGCTGGTGGAGTAGCAGTGGGACTGTAGAACACGTCTTTCTACTTATGATTTTAAATATTATTTTGGTACGCCTACTAATGTTTCTCCTTTTCCCCCCCCCTCTGTTTTACTTGTAGAAATTGAGCAGTTGGAAAACTGCTTTCTGAATGTGTCAGGTGGTTGACAAGAAGTGAGGTGCTAGGTGAACTAAATATAAAAATTCAGTGGCTCAGTTTTAATGAAAATATTAAGAATTAAAATATGTTTCCATATCACTCAGACCTTTATTTGAATAATGTGGGGCTTTTTTGATCAGTTAAAGTGGCAATGGATGCTTCCTGTGAGTTACAAAAGTGCCTTTGGCTGGCTCTTATTTGTTATGGACTCCCCATCAGGGTCTGACAGGGCTGAATGGTGTGATGAAGTGGCTTTGGAGGAGAGCAGGAGGGGCTGAGCTCTCCAGAATAATGCTCTTATCCTGGGACCAAGCCCAAGCTGCCCACCCAGCGATGATGCCATTGTCTCTTGTGACAGAACTGCCACCAGAAAGAGTGTTGGAAGCTGTATTTTTCTTTCTTCAGACACTCAGCCTACTTGCTACCTTTGGCAGTAGGGCTCACAAATATGGACATGGAGGTGGACCAAAGGAGGCTTAAATAACTTTCAGGGAGTCAATGGCAAAGTGAAAAAGAATATAATTTACTCTGACTTCTTTACTTCCTGCTGGGGGTCTTTATTCTCATCCCCATCATATCTAGGTAATAAACACTGTCCTTTGCTGCATTCAGCTATGATCTTTTTCTTGTAAAGAAATGAACTATGTGAATGAGCTTGAAGACAAATTTTAAAATATTAAAAGCTGTCCTTCTCAAATCGAACTCTTATGTTAGTTGTTTACATACATAATTTAATAACATGAATATATTTTTAATATATTATTCTGACAGTAGTAAATGAAACCAGACTCGGGAAAAATATTCTGATACACGGAATCTCAAAATACACATTTGCATTGGTAAGGTACTAGTGTATATTTTGTAGGGCTTATATTGCTACTCGTTGTGGTTAGTGGTTAGTATGACTATCATGTTTTTGCAGTATTACATATCTGAGAAAATGTATTTTTTTCTATTCCTTTTAAAATCAAATTACAATGTGACATTCAATAAAATATCTTTTGTGCAGCTAATAAAAATGAGATCCCATCTCACTACTTTGACAAATAAACCACACAAGTCAAAATACTGCCTCTGATACAGTTTATAGCTTAAGCTTTCATGTCAGCCTTTCCTATAAAAAAGCCCCATTATTTATTAATAGCCTTCTATGTCTTAAAAGTTTCTTTTTCTTGTGTGGAGAAAAAATCATTTGCCTTTTAATGGGGTGTCAGATTTGTTTTCCAAACCTTCTAAAAGGTTATCGTTGTTACATATGGACAAGTGCTTTTTTCAGAATCAATGTAAACTCTGTTACCAGGGTAATTTACTGCAGTCCCCTGGTAGCTGTACGGAAAACTTAATTTCACCATTTTGCAAAGTGGAGGGGTGGGACTCTTTCCTTGTGGTTAACTATTTTCACATGGAGTGAAAAGAAAATGCATGCTTCTAGCACATACTAAATAACTGATGGGTTCTTAGCCTCTGCTTGAGTTCAGGACACACTGGCAGTCTGGTAGGGTTCATGGCATAGAAGGATGACTGACCCAATTAGATATACCATAAAACCTTTCGGCAATTAACTCCCAACTAACCAAAAGATTCAGGCTGATACTAAGAGTGGATAATAAAAGCTTGTTAATTTCCTGTCCATTACCCACAGACATACACACACAAATATCTGAGCCACATTTTTGATGACAGAGAAGTCTGTATGGAGGGAAGAATATTCTGTGAAAGATCCAGAAGTGTCAGCTTTGAGTCTGTCTTGAAGTCTGAGTTGAGAAATGACAAGAAACACAAGCAAATATCAAGTTCAGGATTGTGCATTTAATTAGCACTTGAATTAGCAGCTGCAGTACTTTATTTTGAAAAAGCAATAGTAGCAGTATTTTTTCTCTAATAAACACTACTTAAAAAAACCTCCAAAACCAGAAATCACTAGGAACTACTCATGACCCAAACATCATTTTTACATTAAATTAATTACTTTCTATTAGTAATTTCTATTAACGTTTTTAATTGCCTAATGTATTTGGAGATGCTGCCTACATCTGCACACTGAAGAGTGGGTTTTGGAAAAGGCATCAGCTCTTTAATTGAAACAATTCATCATTTTTCCACCCCCATTGGTGACTGTTCACCAGACTGAAGACAGTTCACTACATCTGTGCTGTGCTTAAGAGGAAGGAAGCTGGTGATCTCTACTACTAAACCAAAGAGAGGAACAGATGACTGCAAAATTACTGAATTTTGAAGCTTGCACTTGTTCTGCACAGGCAAGGGATATGTAACAATTGACATAGTAAAATAGCTGTTTTCATAAGGTAGAATGAAAAGGGGAATACAGATGATGGATAGATCTCATGCCACTTCAGATACTGGGAATCCTTTGTTCATACAGACCCCAAATGGATTTTCCCATGGCATGTTGCGCACGTGCTGTCCATGGACAAGCATGATAATTCAGACTTTGATTCAACAATTAAATTTTAGAACAACCATCTGATACATTAAGTAGGGGGGAAAAGGTCCAAAACAAAGCAGTCTGGACTTGAGCTATGAACTTTAATAAATAGTATGATAGACCTTAGTAAATTTGTGGATGAGATTATGTAGCATCCATTGCCTGGAAAATAAGGTACTGAATTCAGTGACTCATTGGGTCCTATGATATGTATTTTATGAGGAGTTCTCCCATAGCAAGTTTACAGTAAGGTGTCATTTTCATATTAAAGAAAGGCTTTGTCAGACTGTCCTGGATTATTTTCAAACATGAGTTTTTTGAAATGAGATGTGGAATTCAACCTCCTCAACACTTGTCTGGCTATGCTCTGAGAAATACCACCCACTTACACGCTGAGAGCTTCTGAAAAACCTGCTGATGTTCACTTTTCAGCAGGCTCAGCTGCAACCCTTCTCCAGAAAATCCTAAATGTAAGGTGGATTTGTGGGTATAATTACTTCAGAACTTTGATTTCCAAGATCAGGAACGCATTTTTGGGAGTATGTTTGCCCAACCATCTTCACACTCATGCGTTTGAGAGACATCATCACAGATTATTTGTTAATGCCACTGACAGGAGAAGGAAAGATCTGCCACATGTCATTCCTCCAGCTCATCTCTGGAAGCTTGACTTTCTGGTCTCTGTTTGTTTCATGATATGTGAATCTACAAGGCATACTGCAGAGCAGAGGTATTCCATGGAATTAAAACTAATCTCGGTAGTGCAGCTGAATAAGTGCAGACATGGTAGAGGAAGGCTTCAGCTATATGCATTCACAGACAAATTTCTTCTTCATCTAGCTCTTGTAGAGACTGCTTAGATACTCGTACCTTGCATTATAACCTGAGTTTGCTACCAGAGAAACATGACTGTGCATTAGGCCTCAGAGTATGAAGGTGTATTATAGTCAAAAAGCAGAATTTTGGCGTGTGAAGGCTGTCTTACTCTGCTCAGTGTTGTTGAAGTAGCAAGGTGATGATGCAACAGCGCATCCTTCAGTTGTTGGACAAAACACCTGGAATCGTTACAGACCTTGGGTGTTCCTTGTGGTAGATATCCAAAGTGCATTAAGGACTTGGCATAAAACAAAAACAAATCAAACCTCTTTCCACATGGCATCATTGCACCATTCAGCTATGACATGGACATGTCCATAGTTTCTTTCCGAGAATAATTTTATAAGTTATTTGTGGTTGGAGTCTGGACTTGTTACTCTTCCTTAAAATAATGTGAGCTAATGTGTGACTGTGGCAAGCCCAGAAAAGGAAAAGTGTTTTTTCACCAGTTTCTTCTTCTCCTCATGGTTCAGGTACTACTGCAAAACTTAAGGCCACTGTGGGACAGAGGTACTGAAGAGTAAGTCTTTGGACCAGAGCTATCCCACAGGCACTCCTGTCATGCACAGGAGCTGTGAGGGGATGAAGTATGCTTGGTTCCCCCATGGCCCTGCCTGTTCAGACTGATGAGACAGTAGGACATTCTGTATGTTGATGGAAATTTTCAAGTAACTTAGTGTCTGAACAAAATTATTTCCCACTGAATATTAACAAACAGACTTTTTACAAAACTGAATAATTTGTTCAAAACCACATAGATTTTCAGATGGTGGAAAAGATGAAATGCCACTTTCTGAGAAATACCATATTTCTCTACAAAAGCAGAGGGCTTGTCCATTGTACTGTTGTAGTAATTATTTTAACACACTGAACTTTTTTTTTCTTTTTTCTTTTTTTTTTTTTTTTTGTTTAGAAACTTTTCATCTTTAAAAATAATCCTTAAAATTCTAAATATTACTACTACTTCTTTTGTCACACTGTGACAGTCATAGAACATGAAATATTTTTGTTTGGACTATTAGAATTTGGCAAAGTTACAACATCTGAAAATTAGGTCTTATAATGGAAAGTATTAAATAACTAAAACTCACTAAGCATCTCTATCTGCATAAGCTCAAAAATATAGATGTAAAAGCAGGAAAGTTTCCTCAAATGCAGCACCACATTTCCACGTGACTGTACTTTTTATCTGAGCTTACACTGGGGCAATGAAGTCATTGGAAGGTCAAGTGACCCACCCAAGGTCACTGACTGGCAGTCCGTGACCGAGTCACTATCACTGCCCATGGAAGTTCCCAGCTCTGAGCGAAGTACAAGGTAAATGACACAAAGGTACATCTTCTCTCAGTTTCCATTACGCTTCTAATCTCTCTTCACTACAGTAATGAATGATAATGAGTTGCAATCTTTTCTCTGGGTTGTTCTTGCTGCTGCATCAGTGACACTTATTGTTACAATAAAGATATAAGTGGAGAAAAAAATTGTGCTAAGTGGTATTATGAATAAGTAAACCTAAATAACTTACAAGAAGAACAGCGGTTGCAATAACTTGTTAGAAAGGACCATCTTATTTAATGTGTCCATGACAGGCAGGTCACCATCTCCTTCATCTGGAATTGAAAATACTGTGCAAAAATAGACATGATTCAGTAAGTTCTATTATATATAAGCAAGTCTTATTAATGGAAGGATGGGCAAGGACAGGTACATAATCGACCTGATAATATTTACTACACAAAGCCAGAAACTCTGTTAACCTGGCACTGAGGATCAAGCTCCTGTTATACAGTTGCACCTTGGTGCTATAATATTAAGCATTTCAGACTCACAGGGAACCAGTTTTCAAAATTGCTTATAACTCAGGTCAGTTTTTTTTAAAGAACTCAGCATTCTGCAAAGCATCTTTGAAGGGCAACAGATTTTTAATCCTGCTCTGCACTCAGTGCTTCCTGCTGGGCAGATTGTGATCTAGGGGGGCTGTTGGGTGGTACACCCTTTATCAAGGGCTGATTGAGGATATTGTGCACTTTGTCGGAAAAGAAAAGGAGTGAGAAGGAAGCAGGAAAGAGCCTTCAGCTGCCCCATCTCTTTTTCTTCCTCTCCATCCTTCTCTTGGACCCCATGTCTTCTTCCTCTGATACAGTACTTGCATCGCCAGGACAGAAAGAAATAGCAGCTCTGAGCTGAAGCTGGAAAATACCATGGTAGAAGAGTGTGGGTTAGGGGCAGTTTTGGGGAGAGGTGGATAAAGACACTGCAGTCAACAAAGCTTATCCTCCCTGGTGTTAGTCTTGAGGCATGTCCCATCCCTGTGTTCTTGTAACAGTATTAGCCAAGTTGACAGCTGGTGAAAATTCAATAGCAATAGAATCCTTTGTGTATTTTAGCAGGAGAATATTCCTTATGTTTGATGCTATCCCCTTAATCATCTTATGCAATGTTCACGTTCTTGCTTTTCCTTGGTCTGCTGGAATCCTATACCTTGTGTTTTTTCAGCCAGTTGTAAGTGTGTGTGTTTATGTGTGTATGTGCATGCAGTTCACCATAATTAATTTATACTATATCACATCAATTTTTTCTCCCATCCATCCTAAATTTATGATTTACATTGTCACCATTCCTCTAATATCTTATTTTGGTAAGTCATCTACTGTTTTCTTTTCTATGTAAAATTAGCATTTGATTCCTGCAATACCGCAAATACACAACCACTGATAAGCATGACAAGTCCTGTAAGGAATCAGGAGTCTAACTGGTTGCTTAGAAGTCCTGGGAGTACAGGAGAGAAGCAGCCAAAACCTCATGTGATGGGGGAGTCTGCACTATCTGTAAACCTTGGAACTCCCGAAGTATGTAATGTGTGTGATGGGGTAAGGTGCAACTTGAGTTGCTTATGTTTATGTGACTCCTCCCATATATGCTGTCACTAAATCCACCCCTTCCTAAAAAAACCCCATTAATTTGCAGAGCTAACATTTTACCATGATTTTGGTTCAGCTGTTGTGCTAGTTCCTTCTGTGAATTTCCCTTTCTGCTGGAGAACGGAGGGAGAGATATTATATTAAAATAATATTTTTTATATTTAGCTACTAATTTTCCTGGTCTCATTTGAGAACATCAGTTAAAAAACCTATTATCTGCTTAAAAGAACAATTTATTACAGTCACTATTTTTCTCCTACCATTTGGGTTAATAAAAAAAGTTTAAAATGTATCTAAGATTTTTAACCTTTAGTTTAATAAAGTCTGATTTATGAAGCAGAACTTTTCAGTGTCTCATTAAGGTAATTAAATTTAGCACTTTTAGTTTAAAGCATGCTGAAAGCTTTGAAATACCCATTCCCTCTCTCTGTCCATTCTTGTTATAAAGCTTTAACTCTTATGAAATACCTTTAAAAATCTTTGTTGGTTTTGGTTTTGGTGTTGTCATTTATATCAGCGAGAGTCCCACCAAAGTGCCCATGCTGATGAGTCATGACCCTTAAAAGAGAGCCACGGGGAGAGCAGAACTGCTATTTTCCACATTTGAAATGCTTATTGCATCTGTTCTGCTGTGTTGTACCGAGTGTTTCAAACCTTAGAAAAAAGGATCACAAAGGTTCTGCTTTCTTGAAGGACAGCTTCTGCTCTTAAGATTGTAAGAAGCAAGCAGAACCATCTAAATAATCCGTTAATTGAATTTTTATTGTTTCTGTGGATAATCTCTATAACAACTTCTGGGTTTCTTGAAGGTATTTGTTATTCTAAGTAGATTAATGCTACCCTGAAATATTTCTGGTCCTACAGATTTGTTTTGAGTATTTGATACATGAGGCTGGACCTTTGCTGGTTAATTTATCAACTACATCACAAAATATTGTCTCTGTTTCTATCTAGAATGAGCATAATTCTTCAAATTGCATATCTGCTGGGAATACAGTGTTTCTGAATTCATAGTTTGTATTCTATGAGTATACCGTAGTATTCATTTAACATTAATTTTCCATGAATGTTTCATGTACCTTGTACTGGTTAATAACATGAAAAGACTTTATCTATCCAAAACACTTCTTGTGGTGTATTTGGGGAATTTATAAAGCTGTTTTTATTACACTTCACTAGTAGTTTGCAAACAGAATTTTTCAAGTTGCTTCCAAACTCCTTTCTTGGAACCTGTTCTACATCCTTCACAGGTCACTATAATGTTGCTCTGAAAATTCGTACTTAAACTGAAATGTCTTCTGAAAGTTAATGCAAAAAGAGCACTAAACTCACATTCTCCCCCATTTTGAGAGCCATTGGCCTAGATAGGGTCAAGAATTAGGAGATTACTTGCTTATTCTAACAAAAAAATTGTGAAAGAAACCATGTATTTTTATATGAATCCTGCTTCTGGCCCTTTCCAGGGAGGACTTCTGTTTTATTTCCAGTATGCTGGGTATGTTCATTTAGCTTCTACATATAAATATTAAGAGCTATAAAACAAGAAATTTCCTCTGTCCATGTGTCTGCATTTAAGATCCATTCCCTTATTTTTTTCTCTCTTTCCCACTTCCCTTACAGGAGTTTTCCCTTTCCTGTGGTCATACTGGTACAAAGGGCTCAAGAAGGACAGTTTTCCTCTCTGATTAAATTTAAGCAGCAATAGCTGCTGGAGGTTGGGCTGGCAATGCTGGAAGTGGCTGCCCATCACCTCCCCCCCCACCCCCATCAGCCCCTGGTACCAGGCAAGTGCCCTGAGATACTGCATACCTGTGGAGAAGGGGCAGGTTGAACCACCACCCTGTATGTAACCCCAGGAACCCCAATGGTGGTTTTCAATGATATTCTGAGGGATAGGGTTCTACAACCTTCCAGAAACATGACTTTGATGGGGTTGTCATCAGCCATCTGAAATAGCACTTCTGGGAATGCCATCAGAGCATGGTAGGCAGATATGGAGAGTCACTGAAGTACCTGTGGAAGTGAAGTATGGGGAGCTTGATAATCATAAGTCTTACAACACTTGCAGGCTTTAATCATGATATACTTGCTTGTAAAGATAATTTCAATAGGGCTACACATTATTAATTTTTAGGGAAGTCTGGCAGCTGCAGAAATCCTAAATCACAGCCTTTGCTTCCTGCTTGATGCTAATTTGGGCCAGTTCCAGCCCACAGAGTTCCTTTTCCATTGTGTCCTTTAATTACACATTTACCCACACTTCTCAGCTAGTAAGAGCCTTGATATATGGCCTCTTAATCTAATACTGATCTATTAAAAACTACACTCAGTATTTTAAAGTGTTAGACAACAGATGGAATTGACAGTTTTAATAGGCAGCAACTAACATCATCTCCCAGTCTACACCTCTGTATTGGATTTCAAGCAACTGATATCACTGTGGACATGTGCAGATATGGAGCTTGCATTTAAAGGCAGAAATTCAATCAATAGCCTGTCTCTCAACAGAGCTTACTAGATTATATCAGTTAGAAGTGACCATCTGGCCTAATCTTGGGAGTTCTGAGATATCATGTAGATCTTTTTCACTAATGTCATTTTTATTTGGTTAACATTAATAAACTGTAGCAAACATTGCAAATCTTGCAATCTGAAGCTGTAACTCAATTTTTGCCTTTTACATGAGTCAAGTCAAACATCTGCTTCTCTAGGGGGAACGTGTGTGAGAGCCTGCAAAAGAAAGATGCAATCGCTCTGAAGATTTTACTGTCTTTCTAGGTGTTGTGAAATGATGGAAAGTGGCAGTCTTTTTTATTTACTAAAAGAAGAATGTGTTACTAAAGGGTATCCAACAACTAATGTGATTATTTCTATGAATACAAAATATGGAAGGAAATATGTAGATAGCATTCCGGGGGGTTAAAGTTTCAGAGTATTCTATGACTGCAATAAAAGAAGAATGTACATTGCATATTCATCTACCAGATTTATGTTACAAATAAAGTCTCACTTTTAATCTGGTACAGTCAATATATATCAAATATCTGTGAAGAGTCGTTTAACGCTGTCACAGCCAGAATGCATAAACCCTGAAAAGCCTTTTTTAATACTGGAGTCAAGCACATTCTCTTCTGGTTCTTCACTCCTTTAAATTTAATTTCAAATTTTATTTTGTGTTTGGCTGAACACCAGCACTATTAGAAGTTCAGAAATGTTCTGTTCACAAAAAGGAAAATAAACATCAGTGTCCTGGGTCTAATTATAACTTGGTACTCTTAAGTGGCACAATAGTGATTCAATTATAAAAATTATTGTCATTGGATTTTGATCTTGCAAAATAAAAATCAGGAGTGATTTCTAAATGGATCTAATGTAATCAAACCCCTTGAAATTCTGGAGACTCTTCTTTTTTGCCTCTGTTTCATTATTGATCAATTGAAACTTTTAAAATTTCAAACAGTGAAGGGGTACATAATGAAAGCCCATAGGTGGAGATGGGGAGAAGCAAGACAGGCAACATTGCTAAAAAAGAAGCAATGCCAGAAGAAATTGAGAGAGTAAAAAAAAAGGATATTTGAAGCTTCTTTAGAGCAGTACCCCTCAGAGGATCCTGTTGTAGGGTGCTGGGGACCCAGAAGCCAAAGACATATGTCCTCTTGACCTTGGTAGTCAGAACAGTGAGAAGCTGGGCAAGTTATTTCAGCCTAGTTGCCCTCATTTTTCCATCCAAAAGTGATGAGAATGATTGCTACCTGCCTTTGTTTTCAGAAAGTGTTTTATCATTTAATGCCTTCTAAGGATCCAGGCTGTGCTGCTATCATGATGTGTTTCACATGCAAAATGGGACCAGCTGACTTTCAGAAAAAAAACCCTACTCTGCCTCCCCCTAAACAAAATCTGGAATACAAACAAGCCCCTTAAATCCCTAAAATAATAGTCAAGGGTAGAATTTCAGTGTTGTTTTTGTAAAAATATTTCAAAACTGAGGTGAAAATCGAATGTGGAGAAAATGCACAACAATGAAATAGTATCTCTTACAAGTCAAATACTTCTTTTTTTGGAAGAAAAAAATTTGGTAAAAAAACCTGCCCTTGAAATATCTTGGATGTAATTTTTTTTTTTAGTTTATTTTCCTGTTTTTTCGTTAAAATCAAAAACCTGAAGTAGATTTCATTTCCTGGACTTTTTTTTTTGATGGCCTTCCTTCTCAAAATGCATATTTAAAGTATGTAAAAAATATTGTTTCTTTCAAAATACATCACAGGCAATGCTAACATTTTCAGGCAGATCTAATAAGGGAATGGAATTTTGCATAGTAAAGAGAGTCTCAAGACATCTTCTTTTCTCTTTTTTGCTACCAGTGAATCCAGCAGAATCCTGAAATTGACAGTGGCCGGCTCTGCTCTTCAGTGAAGGTAAAAATTTTGCAGTGTTTATTTACAAGAAAATTACTGAATACCTTTGCAGGAAGAAACCCCTAAATTTATCCAGTGCTACCAGTTTATTGAATAGGAGCAGAACACAGCCAGTGGCTTCTACTCCAGCAGGCTATGGACATATAGCACTTTTCTAAACTTTCTGTTTCTCACTGTAGTTAATAAGAGAGGATGCAGATGAGAGATTCATAGTTAATTTTCAGTAGCTAGCACAGCATGTCTCAGCCTATAAAGTCCTGGAAGTCTTGGGCTGTGAATTCCTTGATACTGACAAGCCAAACAGCTTAGAAATTATAATTATAAGTTACAAGTGTCTTAAGGGTTGTTCTTCTGACATAAAACTAATTTCATGTTTTTATTCATAATGTGAAATAGACGAGAGGATGGGGCCTTATTTAGATTGAGCTCCCAGAGATATCACAGGCTCTGTGTCCTGATTATAATGGAAAAAGATCACTTACTTCATTCCTTATAACTAGTTGACTCTTTCTGTGTGCTTTTTTTGAAAATTGGGCTAACAATGGGGATTTCTTTCACTTTTCATTCCAGCTTTGTTCATAGGCAGATATCTACTGGTGACTGTTGATTTTTCCTTAATGGTAGTCATACCAGAGTGTATTGGGTTCTCTCCTGGCGAACTGGTTCTAGCTCAACACCTCCTTTTGCATGAGTGACAAGAGGCCATGTTACTCCCTGAACAGAGAAGTGAGAAGGTGAGACCTGGAAGGAGCCATGGAGAAAGCAGCTTCAGAGGGTGAGGAGAGTTCCTGTCACCCCCTCCCTGAAAGAAAGCATAATGTTCTGGAGACAACAGCTCACCACACCACCCAAAACTCCTCCGGGGCTTCAGAGGCTGAGGACATTCCAGGGGCATGCTACGTGTGTTCTGGCATCCCAAAACTCCTTGCAGCTGTGTCCCCAAAGCCAATATCAGTCACATTTTGGCACACCTGCTGGGATTGCAGCTCCTAGGAGACCCAGGGTGAACCAAAGCACAAACATGGGGCTAAAGCTGAATCCTTCCACAAATCTCTGTATAGAGGAAAACATGTCAAGCTAGATGGAGGAAGGCAGGCCAAGGGCTATAAGACACTAGTGAGAAAGAGAATGGGTTCCCATTTGTTGACTGGGCCTTCCTTCCCTACCTCACGAAACAGGTTTGGCTCTTGTTCACTGCTGGGGATTAGGAGCTACTCTACTGCAGTAGTTGAGTTGTTCTGGCCTTTAGGTGCTTAAATGAGCTGTGATAGTTTCAATCTCAATTTTGCACAAGCAACTCAGGATTTGCATTAATTAGAAGTCCAGTAATTCCCCCACGGACATGCAATGTCAGCATTGGTAAATTCAGATATTGAACAGGTAATATAATTTTAGCTAGGATAGGTCAAGTTCCTCTCATCCCTCTCAGAAAATTCCATGCTTTATAACTCCTGGATTCAGTCAGATCTTTCTTCAGAGAGATTTGAAGTGGAAAGTATCTCACAAGGATGTTGTGAGGTTATGCAGAGAGAAAATTAGAAGGGCTAAAGCCTAACTAGAACTTAATCTGACTACTGCTGTAAAAGATCAAAAAGAAGTTTTTACAAATACGTCAGTGACAAAAGGTCAGGTTTCCAACATATGAGCAGCAAAGAATGGACTCAATGTGCACATTGGTTTTCTCATGGTGTGAGAGGTTAGTGGGAAATTTAATTTTTCATACAGCCCTAACTTACGTGAAGAATAGGAATCCTTTCTCTTTTTTTGTCTTTCAGCATAAAATAAGTAGTTTAAAGAACCTCATCACAGTTTCTGCAGTCATCTAGGATTAATTTAAAGAGGACCTCTGGACGTGGATTTTTCTGACATAAGGTCTCCACCATAAAAAGATGGAGAATTGTACAAAGTTGTCTGCAATATTTACTTGTGTGCGGTAGTGAACCAAGGCATGACTGAACTGGATGCTACATTCATCTCTTTGGACAAGAAATATTTGGAATGCCTCTTTTGACCTTCCTTTATGTTGTCCCTTTATATTGTCTATTATTATTATTGTTATTACATCAGAATAAATTATTATCAGTAATAAAAATTTTGCTTTATCACACCATAAATTTTTCATTATCTTTAGTGGTCTTCTCTTGTGTTACCTTTCACTTTCTTTTTCATTTTGGTCAGGTCTCTGTTGTCCTTGAGAGACTCTCTTGAACTAGACTGTGATGCATGTCTTGCTGGGCTGAGCCAGATTGTGGACGATAAGTATCAAAGAAAAACAACCTGCAGCTGCTGGAACTACAACCTCTGTGGCTGCGAAGACAAAACCCTAGAAGGTCAACTGATAGAAGGGTTTCCAAGATATTCAGAAGGTAGATTTCTGTAAGGGAAAAGAAAATCAACTGCAGGGTATGTTTGAAAGGTGAGATTTGGTTAGTTCGTTACATAGAGAGATTGGTTGGAAGAGAGTTCTTCATCTGGATTAGTTTTTGCTCACAAAAACTTGCTTTCACATCCTGGACTGTTGGTCCTTGCTGGGCCTATTTTCATTAATCCACCTGGAACTTCTGCTTAATAATAACAACAGGTGAAAAGTCTCTAGGAATCTTATATTGATCCCTACCTCCTTGAAGAATATATTTTTAGAAATATAATAATAATTGTTCTTATTATTTACATTCTAAGAGAGAGAAAAGTGAATTTTTTTTTCAAAAGAATGTGTGCCAAGCTGATGGACAATATTAATTTAATTTAGTTATATTCATGGCTTACATGATTTTGCACTACCATGGGTTTGAAAAGAAAAGTGAAGAAGGAAAAGAAAAGGGAAAGGGAAAGGGAAAGGGAAAAGGATAGAGGAGGTTTAAGCTTTCCTTACAGGGAAAATACCTCAAAAGGGAAAGAAATGCAATGATAGTTTCTGGGTCTACCTCCTTCAGTCTGAAGCAGTGAGGCTGGAAAAGATTGGGTGCAAGATGGGAACACAGGTGACTGTGTTGCATGGAAGGGGATAATTGAGTAGGAAAAATGTTATACAGAGGGAAATGGAAATAGAAAAAGAGAGGAGGTGACAGGAAAGAGCTGCAATAAAAATATGAGGAAGAGCAAGAAACAAAGGACAAGAAGCGAAGTGCCTAATGAGAGACTGCTGTTCTGAAAACCTTATAATTAAGAAATTTGCCGATGAGTTCAGGCACCAAATGAAAGACTGATCTTCACCTTCACCTTCAAATCACTGTGCCACATCTCTAGGATATCCCACAATACATCCAGAGGTGTGTTTATGTTCTTCGGTTATATTCAGCCCAATATGATCATAACTAAGGTGGAATTTAACATTCCCCATGATAATGTGCCTGACAGTTCAGGTTGATATATATGAATGAAACAAGATCACTGTCCTCACCACTAATAAATGTTTGAAGTGTAGGATTTTTGGTGGAGAGTAAGGAGAAATAGACACCGTATAGCATTAATTGCATATCTCTCAAGCATGAAATTCTGATATATTATGACTTTTAAAAAATATATGACAATAATATATTGCATACATTTCAGAAGAAAATTATGTCTTTACCTTGAAATTCTACTTTCTCTGACAAGCTGATGTAATCATTTTAGTGAAGGACGAGCACTGCAGAGAGGAAACCTGCAAATATTTGAAGGTTAGAAGCGATGAACAAAAGGCTGAGGGTTTATTTTGTATGCAAATAAGTAATTCATCACAAATCCATAAACCAATTATTAATGAACTAATGATGTTGCTTAACAACTGTATTTTTGATTAACATATAAATAATTTAGGTGAGCATTTCTTTGGTCATGCCAGTTTCTGCTATTATTTACTAGCCTTGTCATGACTGCTCTTAGATCACATGTCCCTTATAAAACATTTCCCAATCTATTGCAAGGACTAGTTTGTTTTAATGCGTTCAGTTAACACCACTGGAGCTATTAACAAGCTTATTAGCATAATCCATTGTGATATATCATTGTATAAAAGTTCAACTCCACAACTGAATGGGACTGGGAAATGGCTTTGAAGATTTTATGATACAATAACTATCCATTTGATAAGCAATTAAAAAGATATTCTGAGACACTAAGAGTGAAGACAATGACAACATGAGGTAAAGAGGAGGGGTTTGAGAGCAGAAGCTGCTGCCTGGTGTGGGAACCATGTGAGCTGTGTTGCTCCTGCTCCTTAGCCACAAATTGCACACTGCTGCTGGGCTCTAAAGCTCCAGTAACAAGTTGGGTCTGACTTTGTCTTTTTAAACAACAAAAAGAAGAACAAAACAGTCTGAGGTTCAATATCCTCTGCTGTCTCACCCATGATCAATTTCTTGACCTCTCAAAAGAACGTTTTAATACACAGCTGAACATTTGATTTTATGTTGTCTTTTTGCTTCTCTTAAATTTCAAGTTCCTTTTCTTAGCTGTTTGCATTATCCTTAGTGAACTTCTGCAGAAAGAAACAGAATAAAGGTTACTGAACACATTACCACACATTATTGTTCAAAACTCGGTCTGTATGATATGGCTGTATTGAGCTTTTAAAAATGAACCTTCCATGAAAATAGTAGTATCTCTATTGTGGAAAAAAGTAGCTTTTCAAGAAAGTGTCACTTTCTCTAATATGAAATAGCTCTGATATGCTAGTGCTTTTTTCAGCTCAGTTCTGATTCTCCAGGGATTATTTGACCAAAATGTCCATTGTCCATATAATAAGAAATACTCATGATATCGTTCACCTCACACAGAATTTTTTACTAGGCTACTTCAATATCTTACATACCTTAATTTATTCTTCCTCCTGATAAGGAATGAAATGGAAAGCTGGTTTCTGAAGGCAGCATGATCTACTGTTTTGCAAAGAAAATGGAGGTTTAGTTTCCAATCTTGCTATCATTGCCAGGTTCTTACACCAATTTTCTAAGACTGGGTTTGCCCTTTTTAAAACTGATATCAAAATATAAAGCTTTCCAGAGTCTTTTGGTATTTTTGCATGAAAAGCATTTGCATCTTAAATGAGAGGTGTTACATGGAATGTGATATCTAAGGCAATAATTTTAAATTTATCTTAAATCCCAAACCAAGTTGCTTTAATTGGGGGGGGGGGGGGGGGGGGGGTATATTTTT
>VYZT01041065.1:20018-32945 GCA_013400735.1 Pomatostomus ruficeps
TAAGGGCATTATATTTTTAACTGTTTCAAATTTAATATATTTTTTAACAGTTTTAAGAGTTGTAAGGCAACAGAAAGCATACCCAGACTGAACCATTTCCTGCTTAATAATTCTCCCTGCAAACAGATTTTTTGAAGGCAGACACATGAGAAGGACTCCAGTATCCTTGGGAAAGCAGGTCAGAGAGATGGTCCTGCCTACTGCAGTCTTTTGACAAACCACATTTACAAGCTACCTCAGAACAGGAAGGACTAGAGTTTATTTTGGGATTTTCTTTGAAGTTATCTTCCTAGGAGACATTTTAAAAGCTATTTTTGTGGTTGAAAATCTAAATTTTGGGGAATGAAATGTTAGATCAGAAATTGGCAGGGTTTTAGTAAAATGTGGCTATATTTCTGTTATCTAAAGAACAAACACTGTAAGAAAATGTTTTTGCTGTTCAGTTGTGATAATCAGCTACATTTCCTCAGAGGAAGGCAAAAGGAATTGTGGTAGATGGAATAGTGTTCTGCATTTATTGAATACTGAGAACAGTCGGGGAAAAAATCCAACAGGTAATGCAACACTTCCCCTTCTGATAATCAAAGCTGCTGAAGTGAAGGAGAATTAGCTGAATCTTTTCCAGGTTCTGGTTATTGATAGGTCCTGGGAGACCTCCTTAGAGCTGTTCAGAGGTTGTTGAGGAAGAGCTGGCCTGAGACTGCCCTACTTGCATTGTGTCCTGCACCACTTTTGCACCATCTGAGAGTTAGGAAATCACAACTGTGGATTAAAGCCATCTTTGTCTGCTAGTTTGAACTCCGGCATCCTCTGAGCCTCCCTGAAACCTGAGGACTCAGGCCTTATATATCTATTTGTTTGCCAAGAGATTGGATGATATATAGGGTGTCACCATTTTAAAGTGGGTTCAGGCTCAAAACTGTGGGTTTCATTTGAGCATGATGTGAAGTATCAGATACCTCTAGCCAAGGAACTGCACCTCATTTAATAGATAAATTGAGATGAGAAAAATGACACAATTTAAATATCAGCTATCAACAGGAACAGGGGAGGGAGAGAGAGATAGAGAGTGAGAGAAGGAGCCCAGCTTCTTTTATTACAGCCATCTTAGTGCTTTGACAACAGGTAGCAGTATTACATATTCCCTTTCCACTTTAAAGCTCTGGTAATTTCCTTCCTCATGTTGGGGTGATTTTATTCATTGTTTCCTTGCAGCAGTGATTGATGTTCTGAGCTGCTAATCTCTCTGAGTGATAACTATTTTCATGTTAGTCCATGAGTCTATGACACAGGCTGCTCGGCCAGGGCTACTGCTGACTACTTATTTTGTGCCTCATTTACATTTCAATCTTGGCCGCATGAATGTAAAACCTAGGCTGCAAATTAATAACAGGAAGAATATTAGACCGCTCCAGAGTGGGGGAACAATGCAAATCCACCAGAGCACAAGGCTTTACCATTGTGTTCCGGGAGGGACTCATTTATTGGCTGGCAGTGAATGACATTACAGAGAATGGCATATCCAGAGTGACACAAATTTATTTCTGTCCCCAGCGCTCCAGTATATTTTCATAGAATCAGGGGGCTATTTGTCTAGGGACAATTTAGTTTCCATGAAAAATTTAAATGGTTTCTGTGGAGATAGTGGAGTGAAATTTAATTTGTTTCTCATTTACTACAGCAGGTATGAAAAGGAGAAAAATTGGATGTCTGATGGGCTGAAATTGGCGCTGTCCCTCCCCACTATCCCCAAAAGGCCTGTGGGCCTATATCATAGAGATTGAGCAAGACTACCTCATCCCTCCCCTTAGAGAATGGTAACCTTAAACCAACTTACAGAAAACCTTTGGGGAGGCTGCCAATCACCCTGAAAACAACATTTCCATCGATCCCCTGTCTGTGTGATTTATGGCTTCATTTTACGGTAATTGAGAATTAGTGAGAAGATTAGCAAGGCTCAACACTTCACCTTGATATGCACACTAAGCACCGTAATTTGTCACTAAGGGATGTTGGACACTTTTTTAGTTACACAGGGTTCCCATCTAATTGAATTTGGAGATAACATGGAAATTAATTTGACACAGGAAAATTTTGAATACAGCCATTTCCTCTATTGTAATGCACAATACTGGGCCGCATTCAGGGGCAGCTATATTGATCCTGATCACTTTCAATTGTGGCCAGCTGAAGGATGGAATACACTAAATCTTATTTAAGCTCATATGAAAGCAGTTCATCTGCAGAAATCTGTGGCAGATAAAGAATATTACCTTTCATTTTGTCTGACTGCATCAAGATGAAGTTTTGAAAATTTACTTCTTGCAGCAAATATACCAAATGTCTAAAGTCAACAGTTACAATTCAATTACAGACCAGCTCTTGTGGGCTGTTTACAGGGTAATTTGCTACTTAGGCAGCAAATGAAAATACTAACTATACTCTCCATGCATAGAGAAGTTACAGCACATGGAGAAGCCCCAAGGAAAGACAAAGAAAAAGGATTCCAAACTTCTCAGCAATTTAAAGCTCTGCACATTGGATTAGTCTTGTTATAGCTTGAATGGCTTCATACACAATCATTTTTTGTTTGTTACTGAGCCATTTTGTGAGAAATTTATTTTATCTTGGAGGCATAGCATCAGAGTCACAAAGAGGGGACACAGTACAGACTCTTCATATCTGAGAGATGCTCTACCACAGGACTTACCTACATTTATATTTCTATATTATTCCAACTTTATTTCCTAGAACCCCCTTTTATGCTGTACTTTATCTGTCAAATAAGGACTTTGATTTCAACAAACTGCTTAGAAAGATTATTTTCTGAGAAAGGTGCTCCCTGCTGAGAACAGTGGAAGCAGATCTTGGCACTTTATGCCAGAGGGTGCGTGGCTGGGATACTTATGGACATTCTTTACCAGACCATCTGGCTTGCTTTGTTCGTATCTGTTTTAGTGATAATTGGCCTGAGATGAGCTGTAATCAAGATATATTATTCATTATCTATGATTATTACATGATGGATTTTAATCTGATCATCATTACATCGCTGTTTGGAAAGACTTTTGAGAGGTTTAATCACAATAGTTTGAAGATGTTATTTATACAGCCCTGTTCTGTAGGCATGGGTACGTACTCAGTTCTCTGAACATTCCTCAGTGCACAGGCATCAAGGGATGGTACTTAATGGTCAGAGATATGTAGATGTGGTCTATAGGTCTAACCTGGAGCTCTCAAGACATGGTCATACAACTTGGAAGAAATGCTATGCTGAAAGCATAGCAATGACAAATGACAAGTTCCCTGGAATTACTGATGGCACATGACAATTGTTGTCAGCACTTTTACATTCCTTCAGTACATCAGTCTCCTGTACCTATGTTATTTGTCTCAGGAGTTTATCTGCAGGTAGATGATGAGTAGCAATACTGCAAGAGGTCAAACTGTTAGAAGTTATCTTGTGATATTTATTAATTTTATAGCTGGAAAAATTGTTTCTCAAACTAATAATTTGGTGAATCTTATTGACAATGTGCATACTGCATATATAATTTTCTTATCACATTTTCATGAGTTTTCGCTAATATAATATTAAAGGGCGTTAACATGACAGAAATATCACTATTATAATAAGATTAAAGGAATTTGGACCATTTTAGCCAGGATTTGCTTTCATATTTGGATGCCTTCTGGACTGTATTAGAGACAAAAATTTGTCCAATACAATGAAAAACATATTAACATAATCAAAAACTTAGTAATACAATAAAATATCCATGCATGATTTATATGTCAGGTTATAGCATCTAGGGAAAAAATAGCCTTTTCTTCCTCTCTGAATAGCAAGAAGTAGGGTATGATGTCATAGTTGTCTGTGATTTTATATCTTCATGAATTAATTTTTTTTTTATTCCATATTCTTTTTTTCACTGCCTGCAAGTGTACTCACTTAAAGGTCTGTCCATTCCAAGACAAATTAGAGAATTTATATTATTAGGTCATAATCCCACAGATGTTTGTATCTTTCCTGTTCAGGGCTGAAAATCTGTAGTCACTTCTTGTTTCTCTAACCAAGAGAAAGAAGAGAAGAAAAGAGAAAGAGAAAAGAGAAGAGAAGAGAAGAGAAGAGAAGAGAAGAGAAGAGAAGAGAAGAGAAGAGAAGAGAAGAGAAGGCAAAAAGAGGAAGAAATAGAGAGAAAAATAATAAAGAAGAGAAAGAAAGAGCTGAAGTATGGAAGACTGAAAGAGTGAATGACTCAATGAAAACAAGAAAGAAAGAAAACAAGAAAGAAAGAAAAAGAAAGAAAGAAAACAAGAAAGAAAGAAAAAGAAAGAAAGAAAAGAAAGAAGATTCCAAACCCATAGGGGTGACTGCAGTTTTGCCTGGAGTTAAAAATGTACTTGGAGTCTGAAGTCATATCACCTTAGGCTTTGATCGTATTAATTTTCAGAAAATGAGGGTTACATACAAAGGGATTCAAACTCATTGTAGGTACTTACTTTCAAAATGTCTATCCTCAACACCTTCACTCTGTTTTTGCTCTAAAACTGCGAGTGCTTCTACATCAGACACACTTGGTCTTTGACCATGAACTTCCCTGTGCCTTGACGGTTATAAATCTGTGTGTGGATCTCAACACCACTGAGCATTTTGGTTCTAAGCACCAACAAAGCAAAGGAAAGGGACATTCTCTGTCATTTAACTCCCTTGAGAAATTTGACACAATTATTTACTCTTAAAATGTGGTGATAGTTCATACTTTTGAAATACAGCTTTTCAAAGCAATTAGTGGCCAGAACCTTCTCAGGAAGTAGGATTTCATCAAATTTTTGCCTTTGCCTGAAGAAATGAAATTCCAAATCACTCACCTTATCATGAGAATGCCTACTGGATGTCCTGTGCATGTGTACCCAAACATACTGAATGCAATTTCCAGCCAAGAGAGAGCAAACCTGAGTGTTTCTATTACCTAGACTGGATATGGATCCATGAGTAAGGAGAAAAAGTTCACTTCTATATGAAGTATTTTTGTTTTCTATACCAGGTTCATTAGTTCTCGAAATCGGGCTTCCCAATTTTACAGCAATTAAGTAGTTTACATATATTTATCCAGCTTCTCTATAGAATTTTAATATTTGAAGCATAGCATGAGTCAACGTGGTGATCATCTATCCTGTGTTAAAATCTTCTTCCGTAAAGAAGACCTGCCTTTGGGAAATATATTCAAAGACTTTAAAAAGTGTATGCATAAAAGTGTTCTGCTTATGTTAGTAAAGATGCCATAAAAACATGCCTTGCCCTTGGAGTGGAAGGTGGTGAGCTTTGCTGTGGTGATTAGATCTCCTATTACTTCTCTGAGCGGGGATGACTGCTAAGAATGTGCTAAAAAGTGGTAGTGAGTGGTGCAGACAGCCCCCATATCTGACAACTTAAAGCTATATTTTAATCTTGGCCAGTGTCACCAAGAGACTTAGAGATAAGGAGAAATTCTTTAATTTAAGAGATAATTTAATTAAGCCTCTTGGAAGAAGCAGAGCACAGGGACATAACAGCTAATGCTGCCAACTGTTGATAATAAGATGTGGACAAGGGGGAAAAGTCTTAAACTAAAGACAGATTTAGATCAGATATTAGAAAAAAATTCTTTACTTAGAGGTAAGTGAAGCATGGGAACAGATTGCCCAGAGAAGTTGTGGATACTCCATCCTTGGAAGTTTTAAAGGCCAGGCTGGATGGGACCCTGAGCAACCTGATCTAGTGAATGGCTTCCCTGCTCATGGCAAGGCGGTTTGATTTAGATGGTCTTTAAGGTCCTTTCCAATCCAAGCCTTTCTGTTCCAAAGCGTACGGGCCACCAGATGTAGCACAGATGGCCGACCAGGCCGAGGAGCCAAAAGGAGAGCCAAATGAGAGACCACAGAGAGCGAGCAAATGAGAGGGCAAAAAGAGAGAGGGCAGAACCCTCTGACCTCTATTTATATGTTTTTACAAATCACCGTGGATTGGAGGTAGAAATCACACTCTCTTCAATCACACTGGTCAAAGCATCTATCTATCATATTTCTCCGCCCAGGAGAATGGAATGACAAACAACAAAGACAGTTAACAAAACATAGATAGTTAGCAAGAAACCATGGCCATGTTTACAGCAGAATGTGTGAGAAAGTATCACAGCAAAGAGAAACACTGAAAAACTGCAAAACTCAGGACTACAACTTTCCACGATACTGTGATTCTTTCTCAGCCAGTGTTTCTTAACTGCTGTGTGCCGTTACATCATTTTGCTGTAGTCTAGTTGAGGACTGCCATGGTTCTCATGTTGTCTGTTTTCCAGATGAGGTGCAGCTCATATAAATTAATATGAGCACTCTGATTTGAAAGCCTGATTCTTAACTGTGCTTGTACCTTTCTTGTCTCTATTTTCTCAGCATGACCCAATGGCTTCTAGAGTATGAGATAGGATGAGCTCTATTGTTCAGGCTCTGGGCTACCCAGGTGACCATTTTGTGACTGTTTGTGATGAAGTAGAGATCTAGATACCATCCATAATGATTCTTAATCCTGTAATGTTGCAATGTGCTCTGGCCAGTTTTGGTTTACCTCATGGCCAGGCTCTGCCATCTCCCCCCTCCCTCCCCTCGGTATCTGGTTTCCCCCCGTGGAGGGCTCTGTATTTCACAATCCGATACAAAGCCCACCAAATTAAAATCCCTCACTCCTACCTCAACAGGATGTTAGTACCCTCCCCCGCCCCATCATGTTGGTATATATGTAACTGTAAAACGCTGTGCCAGCACTTCCCTGGCATGATCCTGGTGCTCGAATAAACCACCTGGGAAGCCCCTCCATTTGTCTCTCCTTCCTTGGCACGCCTGTAACATCAGTAGACTAGTTGAAACCTTGCTGGACCTTTGCCAGCCCTCCCGAGCCAGCCAGCCCCTGGAACCATGAGCGGACGCCTGGTGCTTCCACCGAAGGCATTGTGGCACCGTAAGATGTTTTAAAGCTCACCCCAAGCTTCAAGGGTAACATTTAAGTACAGATTCTGTACTGTTTGGGGGTTGAATTCAATCCACATGTAGCTAGGCAAAATTCTTTTTACTTCTATCAACATATTTGAATTGCTCAAGGGCCCACAATTTTTTCAGGAGTCTTTCCTAATTGTCAGTGTTTCATCTCTGACATGAATGAACAGCTACAAGGGATTAAAATGAACTAAGGAACTGTGGTTCCTTGGCTGACATTATTTCAGTTCTAGAATAAAGTGGGCCAAGTTTCTTTGCTGTTCCTCCTTTCTTTAGGGTTTTGATTACTCAGATTAAAAAGAAAGAGATCAGATATGTGTCATAATGAAAGATGCTGAAGACGCTGATGAACCTGGAAATCTAATAGCCATAACTGGTCTTCCGGTGACAAGTTCAACTGAAAGCAATGAGGCAGTTGTCTCCACTCCCCCTGTTCAATAATGGTCCTTCATAAGTTCTGTGTTCTGAGAATGTCTTCAGGTTTGCAAGTGCTCTCTTGTGCACTAACTATGCTGAATTTCTCCAGTTTGGACACTACATTTCAACATCACTGAATGTCCCTATTGTTTGGGTGACTTTTAATATTATCTGAGAGAAATTAGGAGAGCAGAACCACCTGGGCCATCCCTTGCGAATGCAAATTGTTCAGAATGCAGGGACTGCAAATGAGTTGCACTTTTCCTTTACATGTGAAGAATTTACCAGTTATCAAAAATTACTCTGCAACACTAAACTAAAAAAATGACAATCTGTGGGTCAGAATGAAAGAACAGAAGGTACAGAAGCAGTAGGAAGTGATGATAATTAGAAAAAAGAACAAAATTAACTTAGCACGCCTCAGAGCTACAGCAGAGCTGATGCAAAAAAGCAAAGAAAGTAATCAAATGCTTTAAACAGAAGAAATTTGCATAAGATGCTCCTTAAATGTAATTATGAAATGGGGTATTGTTTATCATCATGACTAGGGCCTTTACCTAGCTGCACTAAAATGTATGGAAGGGCTGTACTTCTGTAATTACTGCACCAACCCAGGAGCAAGCCCTTCTAGGAAGGACATTGATTTGAAAGTAGAAATGATCTATTATACTTGAGACGATTTGGTTTCAATCAGTGCCACTCCATTTCACTAGATCAGACTTCCATGCCTGATTCAGGCTCCCATGTTGCAAAGAGAAAAGTCAGACCTGGATTCTCACATACCTCCTGTTTCCCACAGGGCACAAACTGAAGAGTCTCAGCCACCATGGGCAGCAGGAAAGCTGTGATTCTTCAAGAAACCTCCTCTAAGGTGGCTCCTGTCCTTCCCTCCAATGGCTATAGTGCTGCTTGCCAGAGAAGTTGTTGCTTCTCCGTGAAGGGAAGGGAGCAGTAGGAAGGGAACATTCTGAGTACTCTCCCTTTTTCTGCTCTTCCACTTTCTGCTGTAGAGGATCTGGATCAGTTATCTCTCTGCTCTACTTGACAGCAAAAGCTAAAAAAAGGACTTGTTCCCCTTCAAAGAATTTCTCAGATGAGCAACATACTTCAGGCAAGAGCTCAAATAATTGTGTTTTCCACACTGGATGAAAACAGGAATTTATGTGAAAATCTGTTATTAACAAATAATTTTCTATTTCTAGGTGTTAACATAATGCAAATCTGCACAATTACTCAAGTCTATAAACCACCAAACTTTCATCCCTCATGAGATGACTTTCAATGCTCCTCATGTTCACAGCAGATGCTGATGCTTTGTTTCCCTGTGCTCTGCACCCTGAGTTTCTCAGGGACTGTGAAGCAACCCTGTGTTTGATGGGAGCAGTCAGAGGGGGATGGGGCTGAGTAGCAGGAGAAAATGTAACTGAGAGACTGATAGAGACATCCTGACAGCTGGAATGGGTCATCAATAGATCCATCATGCCAGTAATTTGCAACAAATTTAACATACATCACTTTAGTCAGGCCACACTGTATCTGTCTTGTCACAGCATCAGAGTGAATAACACTTAAATCGGGTGTCACCGTTGACCTCTCTGACCCTGGAATTGACACTGCTGTTTGAGCTTGGCCTAGCTGGCAGCACATGTAGGGAAGATTAGTACAAAAGGCGGGGGTGCACTAAAGGAGGACAGAGCATAATACAGTTTAACCAGGCAAACAAATGGTGTCTCTGGATTTTCTCCCAGTCCAGCTTTGCTTGACGAAGTGTTGGCACTTGTTTAGACCTTCTTCCAATATTCTTTAGTCACATTAACTATGTATATATTTTTCATTCTGACTGATTTTATATGTATGCATGAATATACATATGCAATAAAATGTAGACTACAAGGTGACCAGCATGGAGACTGAAGTCTATCATGGAGACTAAAGTCTGCCATGGAGACTAACAAAGCAGAACACAAACAACAGTAAAACTAAATTGTCATCTTCTGTGTTTGAAACATGAGACCCAGCCTGAGACATGAATAGATGCTTTGATTCTGTTGCCACTTTCGGCATGTCAGTGCAGATCTAGCCTTTTAAGATATGACCAAGCTTCACAAGAAAAGCGTGTCTCAAGTAGAGAGCAGGAGAGACCAAGACCCTCATCAAATCCCAAAATGCTGTGATGACTTGGGATATGTTAAAAAAACCTCCTAGATTATGAGAATGAAGAGCCTCCCAACAAGCATAGCCAATCTGGAATTTGGGGGGATATTCTCCTGACGTTAAATCTGAAGACTGATTTAACTCAGAACTTATGAACAAGGCTCACCAACCAGCTAAACGACATATTTTCATTCATCCAAGAGAAGCCATTTACCCCGTTTTCAATCTTAATGAATACCTTCCATAGACTTCTATAGTTGTTTCTACAGACTAGCTTGGAAATGACTACAAACCTGTTAATTCTCCCTGGTGCTAGAAACGAGACACCCTCCACAGCCAGACAGAGTCCACTGAGTCTACTCAGCATTTACTTTTGAATCAGCACATGATAGAATTACACGATTTGTTTGCTCACCCGAAAGGCGCTTTAGAGCCATTCATGGTATGTGTGGGACTGGATGCTGGGTGGGCTTTTCCCCTTCAGCCATTCAGCCTTCTAAGCAAATATGTGTCTATGGGCTGAATTCAGATTTTTTTTTCTTGAGGCATTGTTCTTAAGTGGGTGGCTTTTAATTAATGGATTTTCAATGGTAATAAAAGAAGCTGTCTTTGAGCAGGTAATTGGAAGTTACAAAGTTAATATGTATATACATATACATATTATAATAGTTTGCCCTTTTTTATTTCTGACAGTCTGCTTGATGTTTGATATCTTGGTTAAACTGATTTATCACATCACTAAATGTCCCTCAACTAGAAGAACAAGAAGCTCTTTCGTTATTCTGTATTTCCTATAATGCTCATATTTAATGACTTTGAAGGTGGAAACATAACAAAAATGGTAGAAATAATAAGAAAATTATAAAAGGTTAGAGAAGTTAATGCTTTATGCAAGGAAAACAATTTTTTGTTTGTTTTTGCATTATTGCTTCTTTTAGAAAAGACTGGTAGTAAAGCAGAAGGTATTTTTCAGTTAGTCATCCAGAATATGAATCAGATTCTACTTGTCTTTATTGCTTTCTGAGTGTGAAGTTGACACCCCAGACACCCACTGACAGCACTGTGAGCACTTCTCCTGTCCTTTTCAGGAGTAGGGCTGGGCTTCAAAGGACCTGAGTTAAGCTGTCCTATTTAGACCAAGGGGTCCTGAGGGCAGTTTGTAACGTTATGTCTTTAGGAGGAATCGTGTCAAAATAACTCACATTTGTAGTATTTTTGTAATTAACAACTGAATTGGTGTACACTGTGTTTGTATTTCTGTGTTGCTTGAACAGAGAAAGGCAAAAAAAAAAGAGGAAAAATCAACACCTGGCAAATCACATTTTGCTTGTGATTCCTGGATTCGAGAGCTGAATGAAAGTGAATTTACCCCACGAAGGTGAAGACCTCAGCCCCATCGCCCAATTGCCCTATGGTGCACTGTGAAAGCGTATCTCAGAGAAGCTGGGGTCACAAAAATGTGGGCATGAGGCACAGGTGAGTTCATGTACAGTTCATAACAATGTGTATGAACTGGCCTTAGCCACGATGTAGAGTCAACTTGACCTTCAAAAAAATTGTTTTATAGCCATCTGTTTGCATTCTACTTGAAACTTTTTCTTCCCTCATTATTTTTAATGCAAAAGAAGGAAGGAAAAGAACGTGTTTGACAAAGGACCTTTGATGTGTATGCGTGGTGGTTTGGGGGTTTGCTGTGGATCTGAAGAACAGTTTGAAACTTTCTCTGGGCTCTAGGCAGCCCTTGGGAGTGTGTAACAGCTATACAGGAAAGGAGATAAGAGACAGACAGCACAGGTGCTAACTGTGTGGTCCCCTTGGTACCATCAGCTGCAGTAACTGGCCTAACTTACCTGTGTGGCCCTTTGGTGAATTTTTTCTGATCATCACTATATTTCTGTTACTGGGCAAAGATATTAATTTAGCTGTGAATACTCTTCTGTTTGGAATATATGAGCACATAGATTTATTTTTTCTCTAAGGGACACCAATCTTAGGCCTAAACATTTAAAATTCAAGCATAGAAATATAGCCAGAGTACCTAATGAAAATCAGGATTTATTTACTTTATGGCACCATTTTTCCCTTTGGTCTAGTGTCCTTTACTGAATAAAATTTCATGTAACAGGTTACGAGTTCTTCTCAAAAATTAACCACTCCACCACTGGGCTTTCTGGTTATTGTGCACAGGGGCAAGATGAAAGTGACAGTATGAAACATTTTCATTCTAATCCCCGTAACATACTCATATGACACTACCTCAAATAAGCTATTCACTTTCGGGGGGAAGATGTGTGTGGCTATGCTTTTTTTCAAATGTGTTATTAAATAGAAAGTTGTTAAAATACGTGATTCAATTCTTGTGGTAGCTCTACTCTTCTGGCCTAATGTGGGTAAAAGAGACGGCTCAGGTATTAACAGCATCATAGAATCATGCCTTCCACTAGACCAGGTTGCTCAAAGCCCCATCCAACCTGGTCTTGAACACTTTCAGGGATGGAACATCTGCAGCTACCCCAGACAACCTTTTTCAATGCCTCAACATGGTAAAGAATTTTTTCCTGAGGTCTAATCTAAACTTACCCTCCTTCAGTTTGAAGCCACTCACCTAGTATCAATACATGTCCTTCTACAAAGTCCCCCTCCAGCTTTTATGTAAGCTCCCTTCATGTACTAGAAGGCTGCTATAAGTTCTCCCCAGAGCCTTCTCTTCTCCAGTCTGAAGAACTCCAACTCTCTCAGCCTGTCTTCACAGCAGAGGTGTTCCAGCCATGTGATCATCTTTGTGACACTCCTGGACTCACTCCAACAGGTCTGCCACCTTGTTTGACCTGGTAGGTGTTAATACCCACATTCTTTACTGTTTTCACAGGAAATTAAGCTGAAAAATTGCAAAAAAGAATGATACTAAAACTTTGTGTGGAGAACCATGCAGCTGTGGCTACACCTCATTCCATTCTCAGAATAGTTTACAGATCAGTTTTTGGCTCTGATTTCACTCCCATGAGGTAATTGCATCCTTTATTTTCACACTTTAAAAATAAAAGTGTCTAGGACTCTATCCCAGTCTCTTCCTCTCCCTTCTCCCATACCAAAACAGAGCCACAGCCCTCTTTCACTTAGAAACCTGAGACTTTTAGCAGCAGTACTTGACAGAAAAGGAAGCCAGCTTCACTTTCTCAAATGCACTTTGTGGTAATGCTCTTGGTAAAGCCATGTGCATACCTGTAAAGAAGACAGCTCATGTGGGGAAGCACTTTCCCTCTGAAACCTGGCACTCCAGAATTCTATTCCTCTCCTCTCCTCTCCTCTCCTCTCCTCTCCTCTCCT
>VYZT01041065.1:32954-55784 GCA_013400735.1 Pomatostomus ruficeps
TTATACCTTTACTAATCTTGAGTGCTTGTTTTTCTCCTCTCCTCTCCTCTCCTCTCCTCTCCACCTCTCCCCACCTGTGTGGGATGTCTGGAAGGAGCACAGCAGTGCCGGTCTTCTGTGGGGCTGAGCAGCCATGCTCCTGGGGGATTGATCCAGCCAAGGAAGGGGAGACAGTGTGCTCCCACTTTTCCCCCTTCTCCTGGGGGAATGTTAATGCTACTCCTTGCGAGGGCTGCCAGTGAGCATGATGTTGGCACTGAGGCGCTGACATCAGTGATATTTCCACTCACAGCCACCAAAGGCATTGCCATATCCTGCTTGGGAGGGAAGAATCACTGCATTCTCATGTGTTTGTTAAAGCCTCATGCGAAAGGCCTCAAGGTAGGCTGTTCCCACTGCCTTGACCTTCTTAAATAGATGTGTCCCTTCTCTTGTTTTCTTATTAGTTTAATATTTCATCAGCTGCTTTCAATTTTTTTTTTTGAAAATTTTTCCTATGTATTTTTTAAAATCAGAAGTTTGGAAAGAGCTAAGTGTCTTGCAGTGGTTTGTTCTCTGAAGCCCTTCTTTGCTCTTTTCTGCCATGGGGACAAAAAAGGTGACAGTAAAATAATCATTTGATCCACCATTATACACCTGTTTAAGCCTAAAATTAAAAGATTCATAAATAATTTTCTCTTGTCAAAGTCATGGACTTTATGCTTCAGTTTCAAGAATTTTAGATTTGACATTGTTAACCTTGCTGTTTAATCCCTGATTTATACTGACATGGTTAAACCCCTGACTTATAGTGAATACTTCCATATTAAAAAACAATAAAGGTATACTAAAACTCTTTCCGAATAAGTTTTTTTAGGTATATCAGGTGTTACTGTAGCATAGATATACAGTAGTGTAGGTACATTGCAAACAACATCTTATAGTATCAGACAAAGAGAACCTTTTACAAACCCCATGTCTCTAATTTCATTTTAGAAAATTAGATACTAAGAATTTTGCATAAGATAACTGTATTACTGCGATGCAATTTGGCCCAGGTTTCTAGCTTTAGTGCATGTGGCTCCTTAATAAAAAGTGTCAGTTAAAATGAAAATACAGCTTGGGTAATTAAATTTAATTGGATCTTGTCACTTTAAATCCTCTTCGTTTTTGAGTGTTTCTACAGAATTGCAGCTTCTGGTTTGCTAATTTCTTTATTGCAAGCTGTGCTCTGAACCTGACTGTCCTATAATAAAGTGGGACCTTGTTTTTGTAGAGGGCTTTGAACCATGACTGTAATAACAAACAAAAAGAGGGTGGGAGCTAATTTATTACCAAAAGAAAATCTCTCCTTTATTTCTTACATGTTCAGCTAGTAAAAAATCATGGGCCTGATTTTATCAACTCTTTAATTTTTTTTGCCAGCTGATCGGCATTTTGCACAAGCTCTCATGAGTACTATCGTATGATGCTATGCCTGTGACAGGTAGCAGCAGCAATTATCATACTTTTTTATATTGGAGTTGTTTGGGCAAACAATAGGGATTAGGTGAATTGCAGCATTCATATGTAGGTCAAGCAGGATGCAGGCAGCCACAATGCAAATGATGTGTACTGCCTGCCAATAGCCACTGTGCTGATTCACAGGAATCACCTTTTCCAGGGGTCAGAGGTAATTCAGTTTCTTTATTACACATTGCACAATCACAACATCCAAAGGCAAGGAAGATTTAAGTATAGGTGATGAAACAATAAAATATTAGCCATACCAACAGACACATCATAAAAATGATCAGTCTGTCACAAACTGTACAACTGCTAATGCCCATATTTCAAACTGAAGACAGTTGAATGAATTTGTACACTCAGGTTTTATGTGTGAAATACAGTATCATTGCATCCTTGATTAGAAGGCAGGTCACTTAACGCCAACATCTCAGAATGATTAAAGATGTAAGACTGCCCTTCACAGCGCAGTAGTGGTCCCCTGATTCTCTGCTAAAGCATATGGATATGATGTAATTACATTTTGCAAAGTGCTGGCAACACAAGTTTCTGAAACAGGACTGCTATGCCAGTGCAGTCTCTATCGTTTAACCTTTTCCAGAGGTGTGCCACATCTCACCGGTGCACCTGGGATAAAATTGCTGCCACCTGGCACAGAAGTCTCTGCTCAGTTGCTGGCCCATGGGTGCCCAGGGTACCATGGGTACCAGAGGGTGTGTGAGATATCTGCATAGGGACCTTAGAATGAGATTCAGAGCTCAGATGAAGACGTGTCTTCACACATTGGTGTCTACACAGGAAACTTTCCTACGTGTGTATTTTAACTAATGAAGCTTTAGCATTTGGTTCAGATGTCCACAAATGTTGCAGTGTGCTAATGGCCAGGTTTTGGTTTTCCTCATGGCCAGGCACTGCTGTCGCCCACCCCCACCCTCACCCCCCCACCCCGGTATCTGATTTCTCCCCCTGGAGGGCTCTGTATTTCACAATCCTATACAAAGCCCGCCAAATTCAAATCCTGCACTCCTTCCACATAGGATGCATGTACCCTCCCCTGCCCCTTCATGGTGGTATATATGTAACTGTAACTCCCCGTGCCAGTGCTTCCCTGGCACGATCCTGGTGTCCGAATAAACCGTCTGGGAAACCCCTCTATTTGTCTCTCCTTCCTCGGTGTACCTGTAACATTGGTGGGTTAGGTGAAACCTTGCTAGACCTTCACCAGCCCTCCCACGCCTGAAGCAGCCTGCCAGCCCCTGGAACCGCAAGCGGACACCCGGTGCCCCCACCGGTGGCATTGTGGCACACAAACAAGCATCTAGTGGCAGCTGGGATGTTCTAGTTTACCCCACCTTACCTCTTCCTGCTGGTCCAGAAGGGCATAAGGATCACATGTTCCTGTCTTATATCTATTACATCTCTCTTGTTAATCCTGGAGAGGTCAGCCAGCACTAATATCTACCTATGTTTAAGCAACTAAACCTAGGCCTAGAGATCCCTTTGTGCTATAAGGGGAGCTCACACAAAGTGACCTGTGAGTGGACACCTAAATTAAAGTATCTGTAGTTTGAAGCTATACAACTACTATTTTCAGATCAGCTTCTCATTTAGGTAAAGCTCACACCTACCCCAGGAGCACCCTGGGAACACCTGAAGAATGGAGACACGTCTCTTCACATGTCCAGTCTCCCTCTCTGCTGTGTGGTGACCAGCTTGCTCCCCTGAGCAGCACCAGGTTGGGGCTCATGCTCCCTCATTGCTTTCTCACTCATCTGCTGTTTGTGCCCAAGGTAAGTCACCTTGTCCCAGCTCATCATGTCTTCCCAAGGAGGTAACACTCTTCTTACCTACACGCATGGCTGCATTAGGACATGAGAGCTGAAGGAGACAACTGGAGGCAGGAACTACTTATCCTCTCTGAAAGAGGTGGCAATCACCATTTCTAGAAAATCTGCTTTTCCCATTCATTAGAGTGGAACTTGGATGACTAGTTTGTAGTATTCATCTAAGTTGTAGATTTCTGGATTGATGGAAATGAGATGAGCTGTATCCCACATCATCTGTGTCTCTATATCTTATTAATGGAGCCAGAGAATTTCTATCTTCTTAAAATTGTACAGTTAGATCAAGGCAGTAGTAAAACACCCCAGTAATTAATTACAGGGATCAGACTCACTATAAGAAAATGTCCTGGCTTGCTGTCACTGAAAATAGTGTACAAACATCACATTGCTCTCAGAGAAGTCAGAATAACTTATTTCACAGTGCTTTCTGGATTTTTACAGTGTTTTATAATGTTGTTAGGGGAGCACATAAGTAAAGATGGCCTTGTTTTCATATGTACCTTTTTTTCATCACTGTTTTTAGGGCCTCTGTAAAGCAATCAACTACAAAGATCTATTTAGCGAGACTACATGCTTTATTTATGCACCGGACTGACAAATGGATGAATAAAAATAATAAATTATTTCCTACAACCACCACTTAACCAGCATGATTCATCAGGCTGTAGTAAGTCTGCTAGTAAGTCTGGCTACTTGTTTTTTTGCCACATTTGGGCCTCAGGATCCAGACTGAAATTACAATTCATTTTGCAGATGAAATATCATATCTTAATTTATGAGAATGATAGATACAAAAAACGGTTCTCATGTTTGATATATGATATCAGACACAGAAAATTAACTGTACAAACACATCTTGTATTATTGACCTTTTTTTCTTGATTTTTAAAACATTGAATCATTCAGAATAGTATGGCATTATAAAAATATTCACATTTCTGATGTAAATGCTGGTAAGGTATTAACTTGTGCAATTTTACTTTCCCTTCTGCCAAAAAGAGACAGACACATGAATTCCAGTTAAATTTCATCAGGTTCTAAGCTCCAACTTTATTTGGTACTGCTTGGAAAATGCTGTCTTGTATTTCTAAACTTTGGAAAACATTTCAGCTAGCTTCACTTTCTGTTCTGATGTGAGAAATTTTATCAGACTTCACGGACACTTGCTTTGTATCTATTTCACCTTGTTTATGGTTGAACATATAGTCTTTATTGAAACTAGAAAATTGGCCTCTAAAGGGAAAAATACTGTAATATAACTACAACCAGAAGTGTGGCTATACAGTTTAATCTGCATTCACAGCTACAGTACTAGAATTAATTCTGACTGATTAATTTGCCTGTTTTAGTGAGCAATGTCTATTTCTGTAGTCATAAATGGCTCCTTAAGAATATATGATTACAAATTTACAGATTGTTTTTGTGGCTGTATCTCTACTTCTTTGATCTTTAAAGGTTTACAAGGAACTGCTGTTAGATTTTTGCAACAATAGTGAGAGTAATTATTTTAAATTTATGGATGATTTCCTATTCTATCACTTTTGTCCTAAATTAGAAACCATCTGAATGACAGTTTAAAAATCACGGTAACAAATCTTACTTGACTTCTTCATCATCACACTTTAATACAGACTCTTAAATGAACATTTTTAGTATCTGATTGTTCAGCACTTGCATGCATTATCATGGAACATTCAATTTCAGGAAAAGTCTCTGTTGGGAGTAGGGGGAACTCAATACATATATGCAAGAGATTATACAATGCACTGTCTGAGATCTCAGGGGACACTTGGTGACCCTGGTGCTTCCTTCTGGTCTTATGCTTTCATTTGGACAAGCATCCTCTTTCGGGTCCAGCAATGCTGGATGTTACTATTTGTATAGCTTTTTCCACTGCTTTTCTGTAGAACAGTTCCTGGCTTCTGCCAAGGAGGAATTCATGTGACAATCCACATTTTGCTGCAGGTTGCATTTGCTTGAACAGATGGTTGTAGCATTTATAAGCTAGGCCCAATGACCTTGCCTGCAGTGAGTGAGGGAGAGCAAGCAGCTTGCTGGAAGTGTTAACCATCTTCAGGATGGCTGAAATGAGGGACCATCAGCACTATTCAGTCATGAACACTGCTTTTTAAACTTTTGAATTAAAATAATTGACTCCCCTTCATGTAATTACTGTCACTGACTTTTGCGGGACTACTACCACCTGTGAGAGTATCTCTTAAAGGATCCTATAGTTTTCCTTCAAAAATTTCACAAGCTTGAGAGAAACTAGATAAGGTACTAGTTACCTCCTGATCCCCCTGATAGCTGATACTGGTAGAAAGAATCTCCTTGAAGGTTCTCGGTGCTCTATTGCAGTACAAAGTAAATTTGCTGCACTGCTCCCACTGGCGCACCTGTTTTCACAGCTTGAATGTCAGTGTACCTAGCAGCCCCAATGCCAGCACAATCCTGCTGCTGGCTGTGTAATATCACTCAAAACTGAGAATTGTACTTGAATAACTCATGATCGTCATGTTGCACAAGTGCTATAGGTTGTCCCCCGTTTTGTGAGCCAACACAAAAGCAGACTTTGTACCTGCATTGCTCAGATCACCTAAAGACAGAAGTCTCTATGCCCCACCAGCAGTTCCCTGAGTCAGGCTGTCTGTTATTCCTTATCAAGGTTGAATCCAGTGGCAGCTGCCAAATGTAATTGGCAGGATGCACTTGCTGCATGCCAAAAGGACTAATTGCCCTGGTATGCTATATTGCCGGTGAAGGTGTGGAACCCAGCTGGTTCTGCACTTCATATGGGTATGTCTGAGAAGGGTAATTTTGCATGACAAACATATTCCTTGAATCTTACCCTCTATCCACTAGGAAGTAAACCTTCTATCCGTTCTAGGCCATGAGTATGGTGTTTGGGCTCTGTAATGCAGCAGTTTGTATAATTACTGTATGTGCCCCTCTTTCTTTATATGTGTGTCTCCTTTGGATAACTTTGGATGCTCTAGCCAATTTCAGTCATAGCTGGCAGGAGGGAAAAGATCTGAGAGATATTAATTTCCTCAAAGTTTGAAGGAAATAGCTATATACAGAAGAAAAACCTTTCCAGAGAGTCCACTGAGAGAAAAACTCAGTCCTTCTTAAACATCAGACTCTGAGCAAGAGAACAATATTCTGAACATCTCAGCTGTAGGATAAGCTCCAGTCAGTCTTTGCCCTTTATAGCCAACTAACAGATCAGTTATTTCACAAATGTGCAGGAATCCAGACTCTGTTAACTGTGTTGTTAACCAAATTATATCTTTCTGCATTACCCATCCACCACAAGAAATGTGTGTAAGTCACAAGTGATGACCATATGTGCTTTTGCAACCTATTTTCTCTAAAAAGACCTAGCTTTATTTGGTGTATTTTTGAACACTGGATGCCTCTTTGTGTAGTCCTTTTCTCCTTCTAACCACCTAAAAGACGTTAGTTGGGTTAATAACCTCGTGGTCAGCCACCTGGAGTAATTTCACAGGTCTGTGCTTCTGCCCTGGCCCAAGAGGGTCATATCAAGTAGTATTACAGATGAAGTGCATACAGAGAGATAAGTCCATGCAACTCTCAAAAGGCCAAGCAAATCCAGAAACCAGGACCAGTGTTCATCCTTTGACCCCTCAACTACTCAAAGACTGGTAACAAAGAAAATGGATTCCACTGTGGGAATTGGGAGAGTAAGAACAAAATCCTGAAAAATAAAGGAGGTTTAATGCCACACAGAATTGCTAATATTTGCAAAAGAGGTGCAGAACATGGCTCACAGGGTGAGTGGCTTTGGGCTGATCTGCCTGGGTGGAGCTGCACAGAGCAGCCCAGCAGCCTGACCTGTGCTGACATGGACCCCAAGTGCAAGCTGGTGCCTCCTGGGCTGTGGGTCTGAGTAAAGGGCTCTCTAAAGGCTTGGACCCTCCTGGGGGAGCTTCAGAGAAAGACACAATTCACTGGACTGTCCCACAGGAGCAGTCACTGTCTGGATATCTCCCTTGCTGGCTGAGGGCACCTGCATCTTCTCTGAGCATCTTCCTGCTCAGATCTGCTGGTGTTGGGGCTGCTTGTATGCAGCTGTACCATTCAGAGGGCTTTTCTCAAGGAGGGATTCATCAGCCCGCTTTAAAATAAGGCCAACACGCAGCAGCACTAAAGGTTTTGTCTTCTAAGTGACTTGCACCCCCTTGATAAGATAATGTACTGGAAATGTATGTCACTGTGATATTTTGGAATGGATAAATAATGTATGACTGGCAAATGAAAGTTTTGAACTCAAGAGGAATCACTGGCATTTTTTAAATAATTTAGGAAGTGCTCATAAAAGAGAAAAATGAGGAAAAGGCCTTTAATAAATGTCACTTATTTGGCATCATAACCTCTTTAGAATGACTGGTATTCTTATGAACTTCATGTGGATAGAAATGTACTTAAATGTGGAAGTATCTGCTTTCTTTGCAAAACTTGAAACCATTTCTTACAAGAGAAGAAATTCTCATTGAAGTTTAAAGTGGAGATATCCAGTGGCTCCTGGAAAATTAATGGCCAGTATTGACAATGATTATTTGCTCATGCAGAAACACAAGTACTTCCTAATTTACTGAGCACTTAATAGAATCCATGACAGGACTAAGTGACTTCTCAGTTGTATGATTTCTTCTTTGTTCTTTCATTCACACTACACTTGTTCCCACGCCAAAAAGTGACAATGCTGACTAGTGTTTTATAGAAAAATTCAATATCCTTTGATATCCCTAGAAAAACTGTTAACATTTGTTAATTCAAATGGTTAAAAAGACTGGAATACTTACATAAAACCCCCACAGAGTTTCTTGTTGGTGAAATAAACCACTTGAATATGGTTTTATAGAAGCTGTTTATCTCCTGCTTTGAAAAGGTTCTCTTAGGTGCCTATGCTTAGTGCCTTCTTCCTCCACCAACACATTTGTTTGCAAGTCACTTTGCAACTGAAAGAGTGTACAGTTTAAGGGTCAGTGGTGGAAGCCACACAAAGGGAGTTTACCAGGTCTTCCATGAGATTCTGTTTTAGCTTAGTTTTGTGTAATTTAGTTTTGTTTTGTTTGTTTGGTTTATAGTTCCTTTTGTTATCAAATCATAACACTATTTTTGGCCTTTACGATATCATCCATAAAACCCAATAGCAGTTTTCCAGACTGTCTGATTCAGATTAGCCTAAATTATTTTTACTCCCTTTCCCTGGGAATTTCTGTTTGCATTGTAGTTATAAATCTGTGTGTTTGGTTCACGTGGATTCTGTAAATGCAGGATGGGGAACAAATAACACATGCACTTTTTTTGCTATAGTAATTTTAGTCCTTGAATGCTTGGTGATGTATTATCCTATTATTTCCAAAACATCTTTGGAGTAATGTGACTCCAGTAGGTGAAATATGTAGGGCATCTCATTTTGTTGTTGATGGCACTAGTAGATGTCACTCTTTTTTTTCCAGAAATAATTTTTTTGATGCTGTATAACTGTTCCACAGTCCTCTTTTTGTTAAGAATATCGAAAGGTTGTGATGTGGCTCTTTTAATTTCTTTGACCATTATCAGGAAAGACTAGAAACCTGGATAAAGCTTGTAAATTAAGGAAATTTTCTCCCAGTGATGGCTGAAGAACTGCTGTGTCTGCCTGGGGTGTCAGTGATCATGGCAGATTAGTGATTTATCTGAGATCTGCCAGGATTGCATTTGAATCATCTAACATGAAGGTAGCAGGCACAATTCTCTAGAAATGCTTTCGCAGACTCACATTCAGTCTTGTCTCCCTGTTCAATGTGTGTGCACATTGATGTAGAAAGTGGATGCCTTGATTGTGGGGTTTAGAGTATGCTAAAGACATCTGACTACAAATCAGCATTTGAATTGAAGATGCCAGTTCTATCAGATGTCTTAAACAGTGCCTGGATGAAACTGGAACATGGAATAAGAGTTACCCGGCATAATTTTGTCATAATATATCACTTGTCTCAAGAAAAAACCCAAACATTATGAATGCGATTAATGGCTTGACATTTTTATTGATGCTTTTTGTAATGTAAATTTAGATATATTGATTAAAGAACGCAGCTTTGATCCAACATCTTTTGAATTCAATAGAAAGATTCCCAATGGTTTAAAAGACTTCCCACTAGTTTAAATAACTACCAAATTTTGTTTAAAAAACCAATCCTATTGATTTCAGTTGCTGTTATACGGTATTTCCTATATAATTCAAAACTATGTCTGAATAAAGAGTTCCTGTTTTGGAAGTTTTTTCAGAATGGCAATGTAATAATTTACTGATTTGTTTAAAACAGGAGTCAAGAGATGTTGCAAACTTTATGAATATAGAAACAATGACCTAAGAAAGGGAAATATTTTAATTTCATACATTATTGATTTAATTTACAGGAGTCAGATCATTAGATTTTCTACAACTGATGTCTGAAAGACATTGCATACACTTTTACATATGTAAATATTTAGGCATGTATATCTGTGCATTTATACATACGTGTGTGTGCAAATGAAACTTCTAATAATATCAACTATTTAAGTGCATTTCCCCATAAAGCAAACTTACATCTAAACAGTGTTTTCATCCATGACATTTTATTTATTCCCTTTTCCATTTTATTCAATATAATTCATGCGTACTGGTGTAAATGCTGTTGAAGTCAGCAGCATTTTCCTCAATGTATATTAGAACAGGTATTGTCAGGATAGGGCCTGTTCATTTGAATTTAGTCTTTCCTTTAACATAACCTATCCAGCACTGAACATTACCTATCTTTCATTTTTCTAAGCAGAAAAGTTCCTTTCTAAAGCAAATAATGAGCAGTTCATGAACACTCTGACTTTAAAATCTCATTAAACACTTCACAACTAAATAATAGAGAAAAATGGTGTTGCTACCCTAATCTAAATACATAAATCATCTCCAAAAATTATTTTTCTTTAAACATATTCATCTTCAAATTTTTTTCCATTTTTTTTCTTTAAGCCTATGTACATATATACACATCTATTACTGATGCAGGTAAGCTACAACTCTTTTTGAATGTGAAATTGAACTAGCAGCCTTTGATCTGAACTACAGGCTGATCTGAATTCAAGAAAAGGCTGCTGCTAAGCCACATTCCCATTCAATCCATTAAACCATTCACTTCCATGCTCCTCATCACACTGACTCCTAATTTGACAATGACAAAGAGCTCCACGGTGATTTTAAATTTCATAATTTTAATCTGTCAAGTCTGACATTTAATTAGTGCCCTTCTAACCTGTGCCCACTCACTTGAAGGTTACTGTTGGTTTTCCTTTAGAAATTTTTCCTCTGGAAGAGTGGATTAATAAATATGTACATAACTGGCAGGGATAAAGACAATACACACACAATGGTCTATTAGTTCCAAATCTAGACAGATGAGGTTAATAATATTTTAAAGTGCTGCTTTATTGTATTAAGAGTGATTAAGCCCTTGGCTCAACCCTGTATGAGTTGTTCATTCAAAACATAAAATATAAGGTCTATTAAGCAAAGTCTAGAGAGAACGGTTACCCAAACTACAGCAGTACTGTGTTCATAAGAAATACTACAGGAGTGCAGAATTTCTGAGGTATAATTTCATGATTTAGCAAACACAATGGAACATGCTAGTATCACTAAACAGATTAATTAGATTTTGATCACCAGTCAGTCATTGAGAACCAACCTCACAGACTAAAATCTGGTGCAATTTAATGTACTGGTATTTCTTTTTCTGGAGGACTGAATTCAAATGTAATTTAGGTCATTTGTTAAAAATGAGTTTGCTGTTCTTAGATCAGCCCCACAAGGACTTAAATCCCAATCACAAAAATATTCCACCATTTGTTAGTGCTAGCAGAGTGGTCAGTCAAAGTCCTCAGGAAACAAAGCTCAGCCAAGCTCTCCAGCACCACGTGTCTGCTAGTCAGTAATGCATGATCTTCATTACATTGTCACTAAATATTGAACATCTACAAGTGAAGATAAAAATAAAAGAATATCCTTTCTTAGGGCAGGCATTATAGAAAGGACATCTGAGAGAGCACAGAGGTATCATGAGCCTCTAGTTCTCAGCTGGGCTTCCCCTCTTCTTCATGGTGCCACAGTGTATGCATTTCAGAAAACAACGAGTCTACATGAATACTATTATTTTATTTATTAAGAAGCAACCACCATGATGCAGTATTTTATCTGTCAATTCAGACTCCTTCTAGGGCAATTTAACCTTCCAGGGTTCTCCAGACTTTTTTCTTTTTCCAGAAGACTGAGAAGAAGAAACAAATAACACAAACCAGTTTTCTTTAAACACTAGTAGTCTCAAACCCCAGTTGGATAGAGCTTTATTGCCCAGGTTCCCCTCTCAGAGCAGTCTTGCTATGGTAAAATGTTGCTGAAGCCAAATAAGAGTTGCCAAATTGTCTATGAGAAATCTTTAAAAAATCAAAATGACAGGAAAAATGATTCACTTTTGGTTTTATATAATATATTGGTTTAGGTATACAAGTGATATACACCAGTATCTCAGGATTAACCTCTCCCTCTGGATACTGTTCTTCCATTGCAGCAAGTACAGGAAATATAACAATTCTGAAAATTTTCTGTACATTTCCTGAATTAACATTTTTTTAGTTAAACAGAAACATAAATGTATAATAAACCCCAGTATATTATGCCTAAACATTTTCAGGGAAAATTGAGGGGAGATCGATGTTGGATTTGAAATGAAAGGGTACCTGGTAAGCACTGTGGCACAAACATATGACACAAGTCTGGAATTTGCTGCCATCCATTTTTCATTCTCTTCCTTTGGCTCACCAGTTCTTTGAGAACCTTTTGCTAGCCTTTATATGCTGTCACTCTCTGATATAAATCTGCATTTTTCTGGATCTTTCAATGCTGCTATAGAATGGAAGGGTTAATTGGTTTTCACTAATGCCCTGCTCTCCTGCAATCAAAACACTGAAAGGAGATTAAGAATCAGTGAGAATTGACTCAAATCTCCTTATTAATAATTGCAGATTCCCTTCTCTTAGTAGTCTTAGTAACTTGAACATCTTTATGGAACTTTCCTGAAGAATAAGGTGACACTGGTGTATAATATAGTGTGTTCTTCTTTGTTAATGCTGTCATCTTCATCAGGATAAGTCACTGAGATTTTACATGGGTTTTTTTGCATCTCAGCAGTAAATGGTACTTTTCTACTGTCCTCAGGGATTCAGGCTCAGCTTGAACAAGGCCTTTTTCTGTTTAGGAATTGCTGAGCAACATGGTCAATTTTTTGAATGAATGTATAACTATTTCAGGTGAACTTCTGTCAGGAAATGTTCCTCACCTTCAGAAGCTCAAGAAAGTTAGGCACTTCCTCACAATAACTTTTAAGGGATTTTACCTCCCATGTGCAAGAAGCAAGTTCAAATCTCTCTGAATGAGCACTTTGGTAACTTTTATTGACAATTCTCCATTTCATTTCTTTATTTGTTTGGGTAGAGATTTAAAATGCTTCTGTTTTATGTCCACTTGTGGAAAACGAGCATTTTTGAAGTCTTTAAAAGTTTCCCTGAATAGGTAGCTTACAGAGTTCTTGTAGCACTTCTTTCTAAAAATTTCATTTTCCCAATTTCAGGTTTTCTAAATTAGGGTAGTATTTTAAGGAGACAGTTCATCTTACTGTTCCCAGATGTGACAGCTTATAAGAACAAATATATGATTCTGGTGTCCAAGTTAGGAGTTAACCATTTTGTCTGCAACCAAAATATGTTTTTAAGTCAGAAAAGTCTCCTTTCTATCTCCATTTCTGCTGTTACAACTGTAGTAACTTATTATGAGAGTTAGTGTGACTAATTGTATAATATTGTTAATGGAACACTGTTTAATATAATATGGCATAGGCATGGATTTGTTCCCAAAAATTGTGGCACATAGGCTATTACCAAGATCTTAATGTGTCCTTTACAGTTAGGGCTGAGAGAACACGTACACATCTGCTAAATTATTTGTGACAAATGGTTGTCACGAAATAGTGATAGCAATGACTAAAAATGGAGAACAATGCATTTAAATAAATTCACTTGGTATATGTACATTTTTTGTATATGAGACAGCACACTGAAGACTACAGCTATTTTCACACTATTGGCCAGACACCAGTTTAACTCAATGCTTGTGAATAATAGAACAGCAGCAGCTATTTGTTTGAATTACTTTCATGTGAACAGAGATATTCCTGCTCAGCTCACAAGTCCTGACTACTCCTCACTTCCATGTGGTATTATAATAACTGTAGGGATGACTATCCTATGTGCTCACCAGATGTTCTGGAAGAGACAGCCCTCACCAGACTGATGTTTAGGAATAGAAATGATTCATTAAAGTTGGAAAAGAACTCTAAGATTGAGTTCTGCCTTTGACCAAATACCACCAGACCAACTAAACCATAGCACTAAATGCCAAGTTCAGTCATTTCTTGAACACTTCCAGGGATCGTGACTCCACCACCTCCCCGTGCAGTCCATTCCAAAGTTTAACAAATCTTTCAGTGAAGAAAACCTTCCTGATGATTAAACTAAACCTCCCCTGTGACAGCTTGAGGCCATTTCCTCTTGTCCTGTTGCTGGTTGCCTGGAAAAAGAGGCCGCCCCCCACCTGGCTACAGCCTCCTTTCAGGTGGTTGCAGAGCATGATAAGGTCTCCCCTGAGCCTCCTTTTCTCCAGGCTGAACAACTCCAGCTCCCTCAGCTGCCCCTCACAGGACTCACTCTCTAGACCCTTCAGCTTTGTTGCTCTTTGGACTCACTCCAGTACCTCAATGTCTTTCTTGTAGTGGAGGACCCAGGACTGGACACAGCACTTCAGGTGTGGCCTCACCAGCAATGAGTACAGCAGGATGGCCACTGCCCTGCTGCTACTGACCACACTACTGCTGATGCAGGCCAGGATGCCATTGGCCTTCTTGGTCACCTGGGCACACACTGGTTCATGTTCAGCCAGCTGTTGACCAGCACTTCCAGGTCCTTTTTTGCTGTGCAGCTTTCCAGCTACTCTTCCCCCAGCCTTTCACGATGCGTGGGGTTGTTGTCATCCAAGTGCAGGACTTGGCATTGCACCTTATTGAACCTCATACCATTGGCTGCAACTCTTCAATCCAGCCTGTCCAGATCCCTCTGCAGAGCCTTAAAATAACCAGAGACATTTAGGTGTGAATTGGATGTGGTTTAGACTCTGAAAGGAGACAAACCTGTCACAGACCATGCCAGGTTTTGAGATGGTGGGTCTGCAGTTAAGTAACTGGAAGTGGGGTACACATTTCGGGCATCTATTAGCCCTCTGCCATATGATTTTGACCCAACTGCTAGTCACCCACTCCTAAGATCAGACAGGTGTGAGCTTTGGGAGGAACATCCCAGAATCTTTTGTCTAGGTAGGGTGTTATTTTAGGAGTAAAAATGTGAATGAATGAATGAATGGAAGTCATGTATGCCTGAAACTGCTTAGCTAAGAAAGCAGTTAAAGTTGTCTCCCACAAAAGCAGCTTCTAGCTTACTTCAGAAAAGAAAGAAGTTACCTTGTCTCTCTGCTGTCAGATAATAGCGGCAGATGCTTATTCTTGCAAAGGATCCTGGGGTTGGGATTTTAGTGGAGAAAGCTTTTCTTTAATTTTTAGAAGAGTAGCCCTGAAGAGGAGTGGAAGTACGTGTACCTCCCCCGTTAGTGTTTTCTGTTGACTGGCTCTAGCTCTCTGCTTCCTTTAGTGCCTGGAGTTATCCAGCCATCAAGCACTGTGCTCTGCTTAGAGCTGAGCTTTGGTTGTCTTTACTGGTGTTACATGAGTGGGTGCAGGTGGATGAGCAGTAATAAAAAGCAACACTCTGGACCATTTCAGTCATCCAGGATACATTGATTTATTGGCAGGTTAAATGAAATGGAGTAGAAAAAGACTACAAGACTATGTAAAGGAAAAGCTCATGATCTGTCTGGCCTAGCTTCCATCTGCAAAGCAAAGGGAATTTCTCTCTTTTGCTCAGAAATTCTTGCCTTTTCATTTCTGCTTGGCCTCTCAGTCTGCTCATTTTTTATTCCTAATTACAGTAGCCTTAATTTTGAGTTGACTATATTTATGTGTCCTTGGCATGGGAGAATCCAAGAGATACCATTTTCCATTTACTTTATAAATTTTATTTCTTGAGAATTTATGGATCTGTCCTGTGTCTCTTATTTGCCATAGCATCATCTGGACCTTGTTTTATTTTGTCTCACTTCTGTTTATTTTACTGCGTTCCATCCATGATAACCAGGGACCTGACTGAATTTACAACCCTTTATATTGATATTAGAGAGGTAAGAAAGGAAAATAAGGACACAATATGTACCCTACTCACTTACATAAAACAAATTTACACATGCAAAAATTATGGTAACTGTGATCATATAGCAGTGTCTGAGTATCTCTGTGGGGAACTTCTATTTTATTAGAGATAGCTAAAGCAATTATAGCTGGGAAAAATAATGTTATTGATGACTGAGTACAGTTTGTGTAGTATAACACTGCTCACCAATTTTTGCATAGTTTTTTATATTTTTTTTCTTTTCCTCTACAGACTATACTTTTATGTAAGGGTAAACTTAATAGAAAACTCATTTAGAAACCAGGACATTGTCTAGTTTTGTTTCCAAATCTGTGGTGCATGACTGTGTCTGTGAGATGTCAGCACATAGTTTGCCAAATGCTTCAGAAAACTCATTTTAGAAGCATAGATAGGAATTACCAGGTGTAATCAAGGCTACAAAAAAGGGGAAAGTAGATTAAAGTGATAAAGAGACTAAAAATTTAGCATAATTCTTATTTGTCTGTAGAAGAGGAATACAGTGGAAATATTGCAAAAGACAGCCTGTGGACTTCTTCCAACTTGATCACATTGCTTTCTGCTCTTCTAAGACTCTTAGAGTGGAAAGATACCTACACACATTTCCTCTGGAACAGAAAGAAAAGAGACTGTTTAAATCAGGCACTCAAATTAGATCTGTTCAGAGCTATCTAGAGATTGACATTCACATATATGTAACAGACTAAAATCAAATGAAATCTCACTGTGGTCCTATTACCAACCTTTTTTCTGTACTCTGTCCTATTGGACACGCTGTATAAGCAAACACTGTAAGAATTTTAAATTTCAGTATTACTGTGGTCAATTAAAGCTCTCAAAGAAAAAGAAATATATTACATGTCTATTAAAATTCACAACTTAATTTTCCTGAAAGCTTTTCAGTGCCACCATCACATTGTAGAAGCACCACTTAGAGAACAGTTAATCCTCCTACTGTTCACCTTTCTCTGTTTAAGTTGTCCAGTGGTTGCTTGTCAGAAAAATAAATAGATGGAGTGCTGTTGTGGAGAGGCCCAGAAATCATTGCTTGTGCAGTTAAGAGGGTTTCTTTCAGCTAGTCTTCATGATTTCATAGAAAGAGGAACATGTACTTCCTTCAGGCTTGTCTGGATATGATACGGATATGTTCTTCCTTATGCTTCCTCTGGCTTACCACTTTTCTGGGTTTGTCTCAAATATTCTGAATACGCAGAATGTCAAGAGCATACACAGTCTACTCCAACTACCTTTTTCAAGTAGATGGAAAACCTCAGAAATATTTTTAAAGTTAGTTTTCCCTCTTTCTATTAGCTGTTTTAACCAGACTGTTTCCTGTTACATCATTTTAGTTTCAGGGTTTAACAAGAATTGGAATTCCGGTTTCAATGTCTAAACATATTTGTTCTATATGAGCCACCTAGTTTAAAAAAAGTATTTTCAGCTTAATTAAGCTCAATGAGTCACTGTAGGAAATGAAAAGTCACTGAAAATTTCCTTTTTCTTAACAGAATTTCTAAAAATAATTCTATGCTTCTGCATAAAACAAGACTAAAAATGGCCGCATAAATATTTCTACACTAATATGAATATTTCTACAGTTTTAATGAAGCTCTTTTTCTTAAAAGACTTGTTAAGAATCAGCTGCAGCACTCTACAGGACCTTTATGCACTGCACCTAGGACACACCATTACTGAAATTACAAGGGTGTTAGGCAAACACAGCCAGAATTGTACAAAGATTTGAAACTAGAATTTTCAAAGAGAAGCTGCTAATATCCAGGTTTTAAGATACAGCCACAATTTGCATTCTTTCCTGGAAACATCAGCTAGACCAAAGTAACCAACATCTTCTGTAGAATATTTTCCAGTGTTTGTTTTTTTCTTTGAAATCTTTAGTATATGAATGCAAAAAGTATTTTTCAGAAATAACATCATAAATGCCGAAACCAGGGGTTTTCTAAGCAGTGAATGGAAGAAAGTCAGCTTTTAGGACATAGCTTATGGCTCTGATAACACAACCATGACTACCCCTTCACTTCTAAAAAGAACATCTTTCAAAATCAGACCTCAGTAAACCAGGAATATCTTCAGAAGTTCCTTCCCTGAGATAAAGATCATTATTACACCACATGGGTTTCTTGTATGAGGGCCCTTATTCTTTAAGAATAAAGTCTTTTTGTCTGTCTGTGTCTCAAGCGTGTGGTTCCCTGCTCTACAATAAACTCTATGAAGGGTATTTACAACTTGCAACTCCCTATTAATGCTGTGATAAATCAGCATAAACAAGGACCGACTCATAGATGCATTCTCTAATGTAAAATAGAAATCCAAAAAAGAATACAGATGTTAAAAGTGACTTTTTAGACTCTTTTAAAAAAGTATCTGTTTTGTTGTTAGTAGTGCTATCTTCCTTGGGGTTTGAATGATCTTTTGTGTAAGAGAAAGAAGAAACATCCATATTTTCTTTAGTTAACAAAAATATTTAATTTATTAAAACAAGGAATCAACTCCTTCACTCCCTTAGATAAAAAACTGAACAGCATCAAAAGCATACGTTATTACTCTGTCCTCTTCATCATATGTACCCTATACTAAGGCACAATTCTTTGTCTTTTAGGATTCTGCAGATTTGTAAAGATCCGACAGTACAAGCTATAAGACCTCTGACACAATTATTCTGATATCAATAATCAAGATTTCTCTTCACAATTTTTTCTTGCCCATAGGGGTATTAATATTTTAAACAAAAAAAAATAAAGAATATATGTCATGCATTTTGTTCCCTAGTGATATTTCAGGCAATTGAAAGAAGTGTTAGAGCTGCCTGGATCTTTTGGAAAGCTGTACTTCTACAGCCAAACCCTGGCTTGACACTTTTTATGATTATAATTAAACTTTAATAGAAAAAACATATTGCATAGTTGAAAATAATCTAAACAGCTCTTACACATTTCTTGAAATTTTACAACTTTTAAATTTTGTTTACATTTATTTGAGAATGTAGACAAATATGAAAGCCCAACAAACCTACAATTCTCCTTTACTCACAGTACCTTCATCTTTCTCTGTTTTCCCATGTGTTCCCTGAGAGAATAATGTGCCCCAGTGATTTGCTGAGGCACCACTTCTGTCTATTCATGTTAGGTCATCCAGTTGGGGAAAAGAAACAATATCTTTCTAATTATCATTGTGGCATCTGAGTGCGTAAGTAGGTGAATGATTACAAACATCAAAACATGATTTGCGAATAATGAATTCCCTAAATGAGCATTTGCAGCAAACTGCTTGCAAAAAAATGAGCTGCAATTTGTTTGCACAAGTGTGTCAAACAACTCTGAGCTGCAAAAATATTCATAAGAATATTTCAGCTTTAGGACAATTTTTAAGGAAAAAAAATAGACTAGACTAGACTAGATTAGACTAGAATATATCTGTTGGAAGGGACCTACAATGAATACCCAGTCCAACTGCCTATTTCTGGGCTGACAAAAGGTTTTTAAGGGCATTGTCCAAATTCCTCTTAAACACTGATGGGCTTGGGGCACCAATAGCTTCTCTAAGAAGCCTGTTCCAGTGTTTGACCACTGTCAGTAATGAAATGCTTTCTAATGTCCAGTCTAACCTCCCCTGGTACAATTTTGAACCATTCCTCCATCCTGTTATTGCATTCCTAGGAGCAGAGGCCAGCACCTCAGTCTCCACTTCTGATTCTCAGGAAGCTGTAGAGAAACTGAAGTCTCCCCTCAGCCTCCTTTTCTCCAAACTGGACAAAGCCAGAGTCAGCTGGTGACCAGTTGCCAGTCAGGTATAACCGCATTCACTGCAACACTTTGGGCTCTTCCCTTCAGCCAGTTCTTCCCCCAGTGCACTGTGAACCTGCTCATCCCACAGACGCACAGCTTGTCCATGCTGTGAGGAACAGTATCAAAAGTCATACTAGAATCCAGAAAAACTACATTCACTACCTTCCCTTCAGCCATGAGGAGGGTGACTATCATAGAAGAGTATCAAATTAGTTAAACAGGATTTTCCCACTGTGAACCCCTGTTGTCTGTGCCTGATGATTGTATTGCTCTTTAAATATTTTCAGTAGTACACAGGACAATCTTCTCTACATTTTTTCCAGAACCTGAGGTTAGACTTACAGGTCTGTGGTTCTCTGGGTCTTTCTTCATGCTCTTTCTGTAAACTGGAATAATATTGACAAGGTGCCAGCCCTTCCCAAGACCTTCGGTAGATTATGAAGAAGAGTTCTGCCATAACCTCTGCTGGCTGCTGTAGTACACTGGGATGATTCCCATTAGGCCCCATGGACTCCTAAACTGGTCCCTTACAATTTCAGTGTCCACAAATGGAAAATCACTGTTAGACTCATGGACGTCTGACTCAGGGGATGGAGCAGCCCAGTGTCTATCAGTATTATTGAAGACTGAGGAAAAAAATGCTTTTAAATGCCTCTGCTTTTTCTTCATGGCTATTAACCAGATGGCCATCTTCAACAAGTATTTGTCCAATGTTTTCTTTATACCTCAGATTTCATAGTTCTTGCCCATCCCTGGCCTTCTTCTGGGAGAAGTATATGAAGGAGAGAAAACTCCAGTACTAAGAAAGCACTGCTCCTTAATAGTGTGTTATCAACACTGCTCTAGCCACAAATCTAAAACACAGCACCTACAGGCTGCTATGAAGAAAAATAACTCTGTCACAGCTAGATCCAGTACATTTATTTAGAAGAATCACACTAAGCAGTTTGGGGTTTTTTTGTTTTTTCATTTTCAGGATATTACATGACAGTGACTGATATACTAGGTCTGTCTCCTCTTTTACCAAGAAAATCCAACATAGAATTTTTGGCTTTAAGGTTTTGGAGTTTCTTTTAGTTTTAATGGGGATGCTTGGACTTCCATGACCTGATGAAATAGCTTAACTTTGGAATTCAAAGAGATGTGGGTGTGGCAATTCTCTCATCTCTTGGCAGTGATAGCTAATACAATTAGATTGGCAGCATCCATGAAAACTCTGTGAGAGTGTTTACTATTGTGCTATGGGGTGGGTCTGGACACTAAGGCAGAGAGTCCCAGAGGCATTGTGCAGATGTCCTGAGCCTGCATCTCTACAGCCTTCCTTAAAACACTTCCCAAAGAAAGTCTGAAAATGAGGAGGTTGCCTGACACAGTGTCAGCATAAAGGAAAATATAAGCTAAGCAAGGAGGTGATGTCCTTCCCTCCTCTTGCTCCCTGCAAAGAGTCTGGCATCTTTGCCCTCCCTTAGGGAGCCATTGGCAATCAGTTCCAATAATGAAGAAAGCATTGGCAATCACTTCCAATGATGGCTCCATCCATTAATAATGAAAATGTTTTCTTCCTACGATATGCTTCTTCCTTGATTCTGTCTGTAGGAGTCTTATTCTCCTTACCCCTTCGGCTAGCATTAATTTGTTCAGCTTTTTCTTTTCTCCCTGCCCTTTCTTTTTCCTTCAAACCTTAATTAATTCTGTATATTCTAGTTTAATAATACTTACCTACCTCAGAGGGACATTTTGAAGCTTAATTAATTATTGTCCAGGTATTTTTTTCAGTGGCATCTTTGAGCAATCCCTCTTTGCAGCTATTCTGGCAACTTCTTGCTCTTTCCATTCTTTTTTAGTAGGCCTTGTAAACTCTTGTGCTCAGTAATGATCATAAAAATTTCTCTTATATTCCTCCACATTGTGGAACCCTTCCTTGCTGTAAAGTCTGCTTGCTCTGGGTTCAGTTGAAAGAGAACCTATATTAATGCTGCTTGTTTGCTTTCCCACATACTGAGTTTCAGAGGCATAGTTGCTGTCCAAAACTGCTGAAGAAGTGCCGTCCTAAACTGGCATGAGGCTCCTCAAGGCTCAGCTGCCCTAAGAGATAGTACCTGAGCTGTGAAGAAACACACAAGCCAGAGGGGAATGGACGCACTGGTTTTAACTTGTGTCATGGTGATCTTAACCAGATGAAACAGACGTAAGATGCTGCCTGTCCATTCTCATGGACAGCCGAGAGTTGTGCATCATCCTCGATCTTCCCCTCCACACCTTTCTCCACCTCTCAGCAGCCACTGAAACCACTTCAGTCACCAGCCTGTAAGCTTTTCAGATTCCTTTATATATTCATGTGACTTTTTGCCTTCACAGATATTATTTTGTCACATCTGCATATGCCACCACCCCACCACTCTCAAGATGAACCTTTAGGCAGTTTTATAGCAGAACAAAATTTATTCTGTCACTGTAGAGGAAAAGGATGGCTGAAATGTTTCACAATATTCCCAACCAACCTCCTCCAGTCATCCAATTGCCTTAGCAGGAGCTTAACAAGAAGAGCGTTGGAGCCTTGAGATAAATAGACATGGAGGGGGGGGGACTGTGACACAGAAAGGAAAAGATCACTAATCTGAGTCTTTATAATACATTCTAAGTGAAACAACTTCTTGCAATAATTAAAAAGTTCTACTGATATTTATTATTAAAATATTAGCTAATTCTACACCTCCAGTTTTCTTTGATCTAAGAGATCAAACTTCCACAGAACCACCCCAGCAGAAGAGGACATAATTCCACTAGCTGATTATATTCAAGGAAAAGAGAAAGAATGAGAAAATCTTGTCTAAAAGCTTTGAGTGACTTCACTAAAACCAGAGTGGATTTTTTGTAGGCAATATTGCTTTTCTATTTTTTTTAATACACTGCCTTGAGTTTGTCACTTGATTCATGTCAGGTGGTTTAAGGGCAGCAACTCAGACAAGAATTGGAAACAAACTACATTATGACTTGAAAAAAAAATTCCTGGTTCTTACATTAGCCTAGTGATTATGCCAAATTTGGAACACATATCATAAGCCACATTTCTGAAATCACGACAGATTATAAAAGCAATAAACATTAACTTATGTTTTAATCGAATTCTTTTTCTGGCCTGGAGTGTATTCTGAATATTCTGTAAAATTTCCATAGGCTGTATTAGTTCTGAAATAAAAAAGAGAACTATAACGTGAATCCAAAGACTTAAGTTTTGCTCCTATGTTTTGATACAAAAATAACTAGGTTGTTGCGGTGTGCTCTGGACA
>VYZT01041066.1:0-20756 GCA_013400735.1 Pomatostomus ruficeps
TCTTTGAAACCAAGACAGCAAGTAATGTACTTCTAAATGCTCTGTTTAGAAACATTATGAGGGGAATAAAGGACTTGAATTATTTTATTTTCTGGTTACCCTTTTTTCCTCCTTTCAACAAGAAAGAATAATGAGAAGAGCTAAATAACCTACCTCATTAAAACAACTTATCAGTAACTGCAAAATATAAAACTTCCTATCTCAGAAACCACTGCAGTCTCATCTGACTCAAGTCATACAAAATTCCTAGAAGAAAAAAGCAGCCATTGAGTGTTTTCAGTTACATGGTAGTACCTCTCACTCTTGACTTTCTAGATAAGTGTCAACATAAGAATTACAAAGTGGCGTTATTTTAAAGTCACATTTACACGGCAAATGCAAAAACATTCTGTCATTACACACACACACACGTACACACAAGTCTCCTGAGACTCATGCTCTGTGAAAGTTCCCCTCAGAGTTCCCTGTTGCTTGGCCACACCAGAAAGGCCTCTCAGCTTGGAGACAGATCTAAGCGTTACCCTGGTCACAACTGCAGATACATCACAGTGAAACACAGAACCTACAGAAACAGGTTTTCAAACTTCACAGCAAGAAAGATACCAACATACCATTAAGGATAAGAAGGGCAACAGCAAAGCCAATTTTGAATTGGTTTCAGTATCCTTCAAACAAACAAAATAGAAGCCAGTCTCTCTCAACAGGGAGCAGAAGGACAGAGAAAAAATTTCAAGAAGGACCATCACCTTTCTATACACTTTTTAAAAAAATTCTTCCAAGAGTGTTGCTTTGAATTCATTTCCTCTCCTGTGGCCAGTGAAAGGAAAAATGCTCTAAGTGCTGCTTCATTCAGAAGAGACTGACATAAGAGGATCTCCACCTGTTAAGACTGTACCCTTCATGTCAAAAGTCACGGAAGGAAACTCTAAACAGGTGAGCAGTGGGAAGGTATTTCAGGCATAGGCACCTCTAATAGCAGGTCTCTCCATTCCATGTCCACAGCTGGATGCTGAGGAGACTGTGATGTTTCCCCAAAACCTGTGGCAATTTCATAATACACAACAACCACATCTGCTTTATCCATCGGCTTTATCCAGAGCCAATTTTCCACTGAGGATGCCAACACTTTACTTACCTGTGCCAATTCTCTGCATCTTCTAAATTCAGCTGTTCCATAGAATATACTTTTTTTTGTCTGTTGGATAATTTCAGCACTTTAGAACCATTCCATACACTTAATATAATAAGAAAACCTTTTAGTTTTATACAGTGGCCCATAAGTTAAAACACAAAAAATAGGAAGCTGCCCTATTTGGGCAGCTAGCCTTGCAACCACATGCCTGTTAGTTAGAATTTATAAGAATTCTGATCTTTGTCTATAAATTGAAAGAAAAGCCATATTACCAGAAAAACAGCATTTTGAATTAAAAACTGAAGAAGTCCTCAGGGCAACCACAAGTCTCCAAGTGGTATTGCTCTGGGATCCCATGGTACATCAGACCAGGACACGTGCCACTGAGCCAGACGGCTTTGACTTTTCTTTCTGGTGTGATTCACACTCAGCCAACAAAGACTCAGGGAGAAGATGTACCACAGACACACTGTTGTGTGTCTACTGCAAGTTCCAGTGAACTTGCCATGAGCTGGTATAATCATCACTGAGAAAATTGTTACCCAGATAAAATATGTAATTTAATATTTTAATACTATTAGTTCTTAATTTTATTATTAAATTGAATGTCAATATTATTCTAAATATTCTGGTGCTGGAGACCTTTTCTAGTATTTATTGTTAGGCAAAATCTAAGGAGGCAGCATGGCTTTGGAAGTTGGCAAATTATTTCTGTATCAAAAAAACTACTGTGTCTCTTAGCACTGTAACCTTGAATACTTAATTGCTTAAACTTTGAGAACTTCTTAGGCTATTGTATTCATCATACGTTTTTATGTAAAGCAGAGAGGTAATCCCCATAAGGTTAGGAACATGTAATTCTGCATACAAAATTATTAGAAATCTTTGATTGTATCATGATGTTTCAAATTAGGGCAAAACCATTTAAAATTTTTCTATGAGCTTTTCAGGTAACTACTCAGAACTAACAATGGGCCTGAGTTCATGATACACACATTGTTCTCTCTAACCAGGCACCTGCAAACAGCCCCCCTGCCAGTTTACCATTTGTTTTTTACGCTGGTGTTCATTCCTTAGAAACTTGGTCAAACTGGGAGCAGAGGTCTCAACAACAGGGCCATTTCTCTGCACAACATCCTATGAACTTCTGACTGATGCTTCTTTTCTAGGGAACAGACCAATTGTTAATATCCACTACTCAGTACATGAAATAAATAAAGCCGAGCAGAGCAATGTAAAAGACAAGGGCGAGACGAATGGAAATAAAGGTCATGGTTGAGCTCACCAAAGCTTTCTGTTACCTTATTTTGCTGTATCAGTAAGACATTACCGTTACTGAGGCAATACAGACTTCGTTTGCTAATACTACAAAATATTCTTAGCAAAACTGTTTTCACAGATTGAATCTCAGTTTCACAAGCTACAGTTCCTTTCTCAAAACATATCTGAGGTTTGAATTACTATGAGATAGTATGGATTTCAGTACAGCTTTAATATTGAATTTTATAAGTAGAATAATGCTGTAAAGTATTTACAGTTTAAATGCAAGAATCCAGAAATATGAATTTATTGATATTACAAGCAGCCTGACATAGCTCCTTTCGGTACTTCTACACAAACATGCACTAAATATTGCTATGCAGTCACAGATTGATGGCTCAACTTTAATTTATCAAGTACAGACTAAGAGTTTAGTGAAAAGTGCAAAAGACTGTATAGTAACAGTGCAGTATTAAGAATCAAGGAGGAGTAAGTTACAATCAATGTATTTTGGCAGGACCACAACAGGTCTTACAGTTTTCTTCCTCTAAAATAACTCAAAACCTACATAAAAGATGCATTTCCTTGCCTGAAATATTTATTTTCTAAAGGTTTGTTTCTAATACCACAGGCTTGGAGCTCCAAATGGATCACTCCACCATGCTGACAGAGAAGATGGCCAAGAACTTGAAAACGGAAACAAAAAAAATCCCAAGAACAGGTAGAGTTGATGGGAAAACATTTTTCTGAAGTCACAAGCTTATGGTTTTTATAATGAAAGCCACAGACCATAAGAAGCTTAGAGCCATGCTCCCCAAAGGTTTGGAGCAAATATCAGATGTCTTGTCAAGTTTGACAACAGAAACTCCACCCTCTGGATTTAGTAGAGAAATAACAGAAGTCTGGATCACATTTGGACACAGATTCTCAGCCAATTTGCACATCTGAATATAAAACCACTTTCCCCAGCTCTACCACGTGCCTCCCCTGCTTTTTAAATAAAATTTCCTCGGTGATATGACTCTAAACGTATGCTCTAATCATGACACACTATTAAATCACAGTATGTGCCACAAGTTTTGCTTATCTCCTTGTTATGAACTCTAACTGCTTAAACAACAGGCTCTGGAAAAGGGAAGCATGACCTACTAAGCACTGGCAACTGGATCAATAATAGAACAGCAGAAATGGAACACAAAGATAACTGGAGTTTTTTTTACTGTTCCACCTGGCTGAACCATGTTATTTGATCGCTAAGGAACATTACACAATTTCTGAAACAAAAAAATTGGTCTTTTGCAATCGAGTTTCTCAGGAAGACGTTTACTTCCCATAACTCTAAGTAACAGAGTGAAGGAGGTCTACTATCATTCAGCTCACTATACCACTTCAAATTTCAAGACTTCAAGTAGAAGGGGAATAGAACTAACTGTCAAATCTGCCACAGAAACAAAGTACTGGGATCAAGAGTGTACACTGTTATAATTGAGTTCCTCTCATCCAGCATGACACCACAAACCACAGCTGATTTTCCATAACCGTCTTGATCTGGAAAATAAATAAATCTAAATCCCAACCCCCCCCCCCGCCCCCCCCAGCTTTAAGTAAGGAAAAAATAGTTACAGCAAATAGCATGCTGCAGGCAACATGATTTCCTCTCCTGTATTTCTTTGCTGTAGCCAAAAGAAATATCAGTGTCTCTGGGAGAAAACATCACATGTATATTCGGAGTTCAGGAGCATTGCTGCACTTTTTCCTGTGGCAGATCTTCATTATTTAAGTCCTAAGTATCAAAACTATTAGATCTATTTAGATGGAAGCAAGTTCTATATGAGAAAAAGACTCCCTAGATTAAAATACAACTCTACATACCAGTAACATTAAGCACAACGACATTCCAAAGAGTTCTTGGTAGCATCGCCTTTTTGATCCAAGTATGACAGGATAGAAAAGGCGAGACCCACTACAGTCATACCTGATTAAAGACCAAGCTGCCATTAAGTGAATGAAAGACTGACTAAAGACAGTCTACAGAGGCAACAAGTGATTGACCTGTACTGAAAAAGGAACTAAAGAAAATTTTGCAAGGATGTGATAGACCAGGGGGAAAAACCCCAAATTTAAAAGAACAAATTTCTGAAAAATATGTGAGTTTCAATCCTTCAAACCTTGGTACTTCAAAAAACTTCAACTAAAAAGCATCACAAAAAATGCTATAAAAATGTAACAGTAAAGACTTACGGTTAGTATTGGTCAGAAGACTGCAAGAGCAACAATATCACATCTCACTGTCCAAAGGATATGCAGAAAGCCAAAAGCACTGAATACATTTAGTAATGCCCTAGAAAAAGCTGGTGAATTGTGAAGTACCGGGAACCTTTGAGGGAATCCTGGCTGTCCTAGACATGCTTTAATTTTAATGCAGTGTATTAAAGTACTATTTCACCTAGCAAGAAACCATTAGCTGTGCTTTATGTAAGCTTAGGAGTAAAAATCTTTTAGCTCTGCAGTCTGAGTTAAAATGCATAAAAGCTGACAGGCAGCATACAAGTCACATTCATCAAGTCCACAGAAAACTGTTCTTCTGAGGAACCCAAGACAGCAGCAAACGGTTTTACAGCAATAGCTGACTCACTGCTGATACAAGATACTCAACATTTGAAAATACAGTTCATGGAAACTACGGGGTTCCAAGTGAAAGACAGTTTTTTAGGAGATAAAGTGGGAAGATAAGAGACAATTGATGAAAAAATGTCTGAGATATATAAAGCTTAAAGTACTTCTATGTATAAAAAACGAGTCATAAGTAGTACTAAATATAACAACAAAATATGGAATGTCTTTATCTTGGACACTATTCCCATCTCTTAAAATATTAATTTTATAAATAAAAAATTATGAACTTTATNTAATTAGTGTTATTTCTTTAGCACAAAAAGTTAATTGGATGATCATTTACTTTAATATAGGAACAAAAACATACATGAAACTACAAGGAACACTTTGAAAGCAAGTAAAAGAAAACACTAATTGCAAAACATTTTAATGTACATGAAAATATCAGACTAGAATACAGTACCAAAACCAAAAGCTCTAAAGAATTTTAAAAATTTGAAAATTAAGGCACTTGTGGAAGGTTTTTTGAGGACAGGTAACACCTTTTATGCTTACAACACAGTAGGATTGACTAGACACACTCTGACACATAAAACACTTAAGTTCTTTATTTATGAATATTAATGGTATATTAAGTTGAAAATAAGCACTAGTAAGGATAAATTTTAATATTTCTGGAAAAAAAAAATCCTCCCACAAATAATTGCACACTCACATTTTGCACCAGAAGAGCATTGACATAAAAGCACTGTAAAATCTCACCACTACTGATAGCTAGTGGGTGACTAATACACGAGTCTAGAGTGGAGGCAGCTTTGGTGGTGTGAGAGGCTATTCCTTCAGCTATCCTTCAGCTTGTATCCAGAAGTCATCTGTGTAAGCAATGTTGTGTCCTGCGTGGATTCCCAAACAGCATGCATTTTTCTGCCAAGAAGTCCCTATCAGCAGGTGAACTGCAAGGGTTACCATTCCCTCATTCTGCAAGCTATAGGCAATCATAGGGGACTCCTAAAGGACAATACCAAGTGCAGCAGCTACATCTGTCACCAGATCTTTCAGGTACACCCCTGACTATCTGTGGCACCCAACTGGCGCCTTCTTACACCCTCCAACACCAATTGGTACATGAGAAAGGTATCACCCCTTCACCTGTGGGTATTGTGGCCACTCCACACAAATGCCTACCTGCTTTATCTAATCTCACCTTGAACATCTGCAGAATTGTCAGGTGTGTATTTGGTGCCTGAGTGCAGGACAGAGAACCCTCCTTGGCCTGCTGGATATCCAGCATGGAGAGGATCTGTATCACCTGCTGCAAAGCACTTTGTGAAGGTGCTCATTGCCCAAGCCTCTGGAACAGGACAGGGCATTCCCTTGTTTACACACCCAGCCTGGACCTACAGCTCAGGCTGGCCATGAGTTATAGCATACTTGTCAAGTCCAAAATAACACCTACAACCCTACAGCTTCAGGTGGGACTTTTCAGGCTACTATATAGGACCTCAAGCACCTAACACTCATCATGCTTTTTGACCTATCGTAGTCTAAAGACAGACAGATCTTCCTTTCCAGGGAAATCACTAATTAGGTCCTTGGCTCAACAAGAAACTCGCATTTGTGTAACACATCTGATGTAGTGCCACACCACCCCCTTATCCATCCCATCGCAGGAGCCCTGAATAATGCATCTACTTTCCTGACACTTTCCAAATAATTGCTTCCATTTCATCACAACACAGAAGGACTTCAGCACAGGCTCCTACTCCAGGTGACTTCCTAAAGACATCTCAGTACACTCCTATTCACTTCAAGACCCGTTCCATACTTTCTCAAATGCTGACATCCCCACCACATCTCTTGACAGTACATAATGCTTCCCCCAGTTAATTCTGTAATTACACATATAGAAAATTATTTTCTTTCTATTTAGAAAAGCTGTATTGCTTGCTTTTTGGGTACAGGCAGAACTGAGACAGCTGCTGTCATCAGTGGTTATTATCTAATTATGTGTCATGAAGCAGATCGGTGCAGACACAGCCAAGCACTGTGCATAAGTGAGGAACTTGCACTGCATGAGTGATAATCATCTTGCAAGTAAAATACTGCTAAAGCAATTTATCTTTCAATTATGACAAACCCTCACACAGACCAATATTAGCTTTTCTATTCCATGAGTCTTTTCACATCAAGCAGAGAAATGGCCAATATGACCAAACCCTAAGAACTTCATTCAAACATGACAATCCTATACATGTCAGGCCTTAATGGTATGTTGAGTGCAAGGTAACAAAATCCTGAATATATCAAACTATATGTGTCAATGTATATGCAGAATCTCCATTGCAGCCAGCAAAAAAGCCACCTCAATTTGCTTATACTTGGTAACTATTAAATGCCACTTAAAATACAACATTCTGTACCCAATGCAAAGAAGAGCCATTTGATTAAAAATAATTTTAGAAATTTAATATCAAGAAATAAGGATGCACGGTAAAAGCATAACATCACCTGCTTTTTGGAAACTGCGTCATTTATTTATATGACATTAGCAGGTATCTTTTTTAATGCTAACTGATCTTATCTCACAACAAAATATGAACTTTTGACAAGATATTAACTATAAGAACTCTTTTAATTAAATAAAAAAGAAATAAAATCAGTCATTTTCTTCTATGAACTAGGTGAAAAGCTGACTGATCTTTCAAATACATCAATACAGAGGTAATATACAATAAGTTATGAAAAGGAATTAAGTAGAAGCAAATGGTAAACAGTAAATGTCACACAGCCTAAAGATATGCACTGCTTACATTTAGAAAATACACATAAAATTATGTTTCTAATGGGATTGCTGATTTAGTTCACAACCCAGTTTTGCAAATTTACTTTAGGACTTCTAAAAACCCTAAAGAAGCCAAGACAGCTGCACAGCAAACAATTATTTTTTGCAGAATTTTAAGTTACAAAAATAAACAAGAGTGAAAACCCAAGCAGCATTTTATAGAGCTCACTTCACACCTAAACTCATATCAATACATACCACCTCTTACATTTACTCTACAAAGGTGGGAGAGGGGAAGTTACCTGAGGGCAAGGTATTCAGACTTAAGGCCCCTATTCCTGGTGAAAGCAAGTGGTCAGTTGCCATGGCTTCTGAGAAGCTTCTGGTACTCATTTTGGTAGTAAGGATATTCACAGCAAACCAATCTCCACCAGAGCCAGCTGGGAGCACTGCAGGGAAGGGGATACAGGGGATACACAAGGGATCAAGTTCAAAGGGAAAAAGGAGTGATACAATAATGTAAGAGCGTTTTAGCTGAAGATAACTGCAGTTACAACAGTTTGTTACACATCAGGACACTACAGAATACAAAAGGAAACAGACCTATGTAGAACACTAGATTCCCATGAGAATATCCCTTGCTGTCTGATACTACAACACTGCAGACCTGTTTAAATGAACAGCTTATGAAGAAAATTTTAATCATGCAGAAAAGATCTATATAATGTAGCCAAGTGGTTTCAGAGATACTCAGTAAGTACATTTGGAAGATGAGAAGGAAAATAGCCCAAAGATGCAGCATAAGAGGGTTTTATTTTTAAATGGGAGAAAACTTTTCAGTTTTGTTTTGCCTAATCTGAGATTTCTCATCTCACATTATTTTTTCCTATTTTCAGTGTCTCAACCTCAGCTATTCAAAATTCACACTAAAGAAACCTGACTCTAGAGATGTAGGGGGATGAGACTTCCAGATTTTTGTGTTTGGGGTGGTGCTACGAAGACCTGCGCATGTCTGACAGTCTGATTTTGCAGGCTATGTACAGTAAGCTCCTCAAAAAGAAAAGTTCTCTGCTAACCATCTTCACTTCAAAGAGATGCCTCATCTTAAACATAATTAAGTCCTACACTTTTGACGTTCTGAGTGTAATAAAACCCAAACATTTGGACAATTACCTTGGTAGGCCGTTTCTAGGGATGTCTGAACAGCGCTTAAGAGATTTACCACTAAAGTGAATTACAGATACCTAGTTACAAATTGTTATTTTTCTCAGGTCTCCAGAAACCCAGCAATGGAAGAAACTACAACATGAAAATTGTTCCAGAAGTAGGCAACCATGTAACTTTCAGATTCCTGGGTAGCTGGATCCAAGTGTTGCTTCCTTGGGAGTCAGAAGCAGCAAGTGTCTCTGAGGAAGAAAAAAAAGCTCGGGTGTTCTCATGGTAAAGATGCTCGGCAGAGCTGCCACGAAACCTGTGCCAGGGACTTTCTTGTTCCAGCAAGGCTCATCCATCCATCCAGGGGAGGCTGGAAGAACTAGCACAGCCTAGCTGGAGCTCTTTCCTCTCCTGTTTTTTCTCACTGAAAAAGGAGACAATGAAGAGATCTGAACCATGGTTAGCACCAGCTCCACAAAGCTGCACTCCTACAGGAGCTACCAGATTGAGAAACCTGGGTTGTTGTGCAAGTAGCCAAACCCAAGATACATTGCGTAATTACTTGTTAGCAATTCTTCTCATGATTCGCAAAAACCCTGTGAAATAAATCACTTCATGTAAGCCTTTTTAATTCCATTCATGTCTCATTAGAAATTATCTGATCTCCTTCATCCAGTCTGCTTGTAGAAAAAAAGAAAAAATAAGACACTTTAAAAAGCACCTCTCATTCTTGGAGGTATTTAGTACAGACTTTTATTCTGCTTTGATATTAAAAAAACCCTCAAAATACTAAGGCTTTGGCAGGAGAAATAACAAATTTCAGAAAAATTTAACTGTGGGCTAGTTTTGATTCTTATATACTCCATAATCACTTGACCGTAAGAGACAATTTTATTCCTCACGGGTTTTATTTAAATATCCTTTTTTTCCCCAGGGAATAATTCATACTAGCGTGTCAGATACTTGAACACAGCAATCTTCAAGATCATTTTCGCTATGAAACTTACTACTAAAACTATTCTCAGAATTCTTTAAAGAAAATTATCACATACAACTAAAATGTTGCTGATAGATTCCTCTTGTGCTAATGTATTAGCTTTTATTATGTAAAATAGTAAAAAACACAAGAGTTGTCTGACTTCAACTAAGCTTCAGCAGAACTTCAATTGTACAAATATGTCTGTAGAATTAGCATTTAGATTTATAATACATTTGCAAAAATAACATAAAACAAACTGAAATGAAGTTAAATTCTGTGGGTTTATTTTATTCACCCAGATGCTACTGAAAGCTTAAGAGATCCTTCTGAGATGTAACACAAGATTTAATATCAAATCTTAATAAACGTAATGATTAAGGATTTTACCAGAAAACATATTATTGCTCGTTTATCTCCAAAATACTGGTATAATTTAATAAAGCACCACAGCAATTTCAGTTTGGATTTTGGAAGATGTTTTGTTACAGAATCTTAAAATGCAATATGATGCATGAACATAACAAAAACAGAAGAAAGTTAAAGTTTTTTTATATCTTTTGAAAAAAGCATTTATTGATTCCTTTATGCTTATCAGAACATTACCAACATATTCACACAGAAAAAATTGTTGGCATGAAGTCTCCACTTAAATACTAAAAGTATTGATTTTCAAACATATGGGAATTTAAGAAATACAGGCTTATAGTGAAACTTTAAATTGCTCTTTCTCCTCTTTCTTTTCTGCTGTCTCAAGCAGTTCTGCTTTACTACCTGTTGTTTTTTAGGCTTATTCTTTTACCAGGTGCAGTGTTTAAGACAGATGTAATGCTAACACTTTCTGCAAGCATTCAGATTCAATACAGATTCACTCAGAACAACAGAGATTGTTATGTTTACATTGTGTTTTGCAATTTGCTCACACAGTACACAAGCCAATAAAGTCAGTCACATAGAATACACTCTGCAAAATTAGTACAAGCAAAGAGAGAAGTGGAAAAGTACACACTTTGTGTTCTTTGGCTGGCTAAAGGGATTGACTAACTTTCACAAAACTAAAGTGACATAGAAGTGGAGTACACAAAACTGAAAATAAGCAAGAACCTACTTATTTTGCTACTAGCAGAATTTTCAAAGTTCATCCACAGAATTTTGGTCATTTACTTACAGGAAAGAAACAGTTCATTCTAGCCAAATAAAGGTGTTACACTGCTTTATTCTGAAAGGAGTCACCTCAGATCTCTTAAGAGGGCAACGTTCCTCACCAATCAGGCACGTGTGACTGGCACAAAAGCAGGTCAATATGCAGGGCAAATATTTTGGTATGACATGTATCAGTGAAGCTGTACCAGATGATGTAGGATATCACTGTTTATATCAGGACCAGCTGATTCCTGATATCCATACAATCAATATGCTATTCTTTGTACAACCATTCTTCACAGGAGCTTTAGAATGACTTCCCAACTACAAGATGAAAGCAACTGTCACAAAATCCACTGCAATTTTCTTCTACTGAAATCTTAGTATGTTCACATCTATTGATTCAGATGAGCAGAAGCAAAGGTCTAAGTTCACTCAGAACATTAACTAATGACACAACTGAAAACAACTTCTGCCAAATCAATGCTTTAAAACCTCTTACTGTCTTCTTTGTGAAAATATTGAGTAAAATGGAAACTAACTTTTTAAGTTGAACTATGTGTTATTGATAAACTTAAGAGTTAATATCAATTGAGGTGACGACTTTCATATTCAGTGTGGCTACTTAACAGAGAGGCAAAGTTTATAAGCTTGCCTAAGATATGCTTCTTACACATATCTTGATTAACAAAACTGTTTTTCACAGAAAGGCATGGATAATGCAGACACACAGAAGACTCAGACTGTTCATTAACTAGAAAGTGAATTTCAATGATACCAAAAGCCAAAACTAAAAAACACCTGAAAACACCCTTATGAGTCTGTGTTAGTAACACCCAATCTCTGTCTACCTCCCATCCAAACAACCCAAGACTGAAGCCCCTGCCATGGAGATGATCCCCTTGCAACCACATAAAATGTTACAGTAACACCACAGTGAACTTGCACAGGGCAATCTAGATTCCTACTGGAATTCTTTAACACCATTGTTTCATACACTTGCCCACAAAATCTGAGAAAAAAGAAGGAATGCTGAAGGATATCTGCTATCATCATAGCAGAGCACTGAACAGAAAAAACCTTGAAATAAAAAGGTGCTGTTCAACAAAAAATCTCTCACACACTGAAAATATGTAACAGCACAAATGAAGATTCAACACAAGTTTCAGTTCACTGGGGAAGACGTTTACAGTAAGAGTAAGTGATCCCAACACTACAGAGAAGACTTCTCCTAGGGATGGTGTATCTTTCCTACCTTTGTAAAGGATGATGCCATTATCCACACACTTGTTTCATTTTAGGGCACATATGAAATAAAGACACTCCGCCATCTGAATTCAGCAAAACCACACCTAACACAACATGGAGCTGACAAAAATTCAAGCCTCCAAATGACAAACTCATCTCTTCAGTTTAGTTGATACATTTAGTTTCACATCCCACACCAAGCACCACATAATGTGAAGTACAACAAAAACAGGCGTATTTTGTTCCTACCCCTTCCCTCCTTCTCATTTCCTACCACAGCCTCAGGAAAGAACAATGCCCATTGAAGATAGAGGACACTTTTTAAAATTTTAGAAGACTGAAAAAGCAAAAACTCATCACCACATCCTTATGTGAGATACAGATTTGTTACAAGCTGAATAAAATAAGCTCTGTTACCTTCACTGCTCTGAAACTGTAACACTGAAATAAGAAAAACCCTCTACAAAGGTAAAAAGTAATTCAGATATCAAAACTGTTGCAAAATGCAGTTTGGGTCATCTTCTTAAAGACTCATACCTATGTAAAATTTTCGCTAACATTTTCGCTTATCATTCAAATGTAGAATGATGAGGCTGCTTCACACCAGCATCCATTATCTGTTCATCTCATAAAAGCACTGTGAACTGCTAAATGGAAACTGCACTGATGAATGACACAACACTTTTAAATTTGCAAATACAGTACCTAGATAGCGAAAAGAGCTGAAAAGTGCTAACAGATGATTAACACATATTGCAACAATCTTCACAACAAACATTGCCAAACCAGTGATGACTGGGGGAGCTGGACAAGATGATTGCTAAAGATCCCTTCCAACCTCAGCTGTTCTGTGGTTTGCAGCAAAAAATCAAAGTACTTCTCTGTAACTTAAGGTACAAGTTTGTATCTTTGTTCAAACACAAAGGGAAATAAAATAATCAAATATTAAAATAAATTGAGATGAGGGTAATTCTTTCCACTATTGCTTTACTACACATGGACTTATTCCAACAAATTTTAATCCTGCCACTAATAGTTGCTTTGTTGAAGATGACAAGCAGGTAGCAGTTTCAAGAAACTGTGAAAACTAAAGTAAAAGTGTCCTTTAGCACGCTCTCTATTACAGGAAATTCCTTATGTGTTTGACTCCTTAATCACATTCTTACAAAACTTCTTAAAGAAAATCCTGAAATGATGCTGTTAAAATTTTTGTTGAAAAATCAAGGTCCTGAAATATAAGAAGCTCATGTCTTTTGAATTCTGTTTTCCTGAGTAACCAGCTTCTACAACCAGTGAAACACCTGTTCTGCAGGAAGATATTATCTGAACACGTAATGAAGAACACCCATAGCAAGGGGCTTAATAATATTGTCTGTATTTTAGGTAGCAAACACACTCTTTGGATAGTATGGATTATGAGGTCAAGTTCAACTTGCAAGCCTCAGATCACTGGATATATCCCATAAGCTTTCCAGAAGTGACAAAACGTGTCATAATCATTTGATACAGACTTGTTGAGTAAGCATTCTCACAATACTCAAGAGAGCAATCACAAATTTACCAACACTACAAAGTACTTCGTTCTAATCTATTCAGCTGTTCATTTGAAAAACTAGATAAAAACCGACTTATCTTACTCATGCCTAGTTCCCAGACACATTTTAGAGTTTAACTTGTAGCACAGGGACTAGAATTCACTTCTCTTTCCATACAGCTTTCTGTATACCACTACAGGAAACAAGGTGCTAAATCCAGCTATTCCAAGCACACTGCTGACTAGAAAATTGACTCAAGGCTGATGACGTCTTCTCCTTGCATTTCCATTCACACTGTCATTTCCATGTAAAGAAGAGAGTTCTTTGTCAGCATTCCCTGCTACATAACTCATGAGCAGAGAAGAAAAATTATTCTAAAACTTCTTCATACATCACATTTAGCAGATAGATATCAAAGGATTTGGAGTGAGAATTGTTTTCTGTGTGCATCAACAACAGATTAGTCAAATGACAATCTGTTACTTCATTTTGTTTTTCTCTATAAACACTTTTCAGAAATACCATACAAAAGTGGAATAAAACATTTTGGAAAAAAAAACTAAAAAATTGAAGTATTTCAGATTATATTTTTTAAGATATAAAAGTAAGCTCTGAAGAATTAGCAACTCTGTGGTATTATGACAGATCAAGTGCCTAACAGGTTTTTGCCTCTATTTAGAAAATGGGAGAAACATAATGTGGCTTTTAAAAACTCTATGAATCAGATTGTGTACTTTCTGCGATTTCTCCATCGTTCAAGCACACGACATTGACAGCTAAGAAATTTACAGCAGGTTTGTTTGTTTGTTTTGTTTTAGGCCTCGAGCCACATTAGACGAGATTTCAGTCACCCAGAAAACCACGAACTTATTTTCATCCGTTTGCGCGCACCTTTTTGTTGCCCAGCCTCACCTGTGTCTCAAGAGCTCAGAATCCTGAGCTGCAAGGGCACAGGCCGAGCTGCCCCAGCCCCGGCCGGCCGGCGCACCGGGGCGGCTGCCGTTCGCCCCCGCCGCCGGGGAATCCCGAGGGTCAGGGGCTCCCCCGCTGCTCTGCCCCCCGCACACCTCGGACAGCGGGGGCGGGCACCGGCTGCCCGCGGGGAGGCGGCCGGAGCCCGGCGGTGACTCACTCGGTGACTCCCTCCTGCGCCAGGCACACCGAGCCCCCTCCCCGCCTGCGCCGCCGGGCACCGAGCGAGGGGGCCGGGGGCGAGGGGCCAGCTGAGCGGCTGTGGCCGTCGGACAGCCCTACGCGAGCACCCGGCCACCCCCTCCGCCCCCAAATCACTACAAGGAGGCGGCTTCAGCTCCCGCTCCCGCAGGCGGAATGGACCCGGTCCCCCCGCCCAGCGCCCAGCCCGGGGGTCGCTCTCCGGGACAGAGACCGGCCGCCGACCCCGCCCTGAACCCCTCAGCCCGCCCGGTGTACCGCGCCCCACTGACCTGGAGAGATGCTTCAGGATCTGCTTCTTGATAATCCCCGCCATGGTGCCTGCTTGCCCGCGCCCCTCACGACGACCAGCCGGGACCAGGGACGAGCCTCATCCCTGCGCCCGCCCCTGCCCGAGGTGGGGAGAGCGCCGGGAGCGGAGCCGCTATCCCCACTCGCGCTCACTCGACGCACGACGCCATCTTGGCCGCAGCATCGCCTGGTGACGGGAGCGAGACGGGGCGGGACGGGCCCGGCCACCGCCCCGCGCCGAGAGCAGCGGCCCCGGGCGGGCAGAGCGGGGCCGTGGCAGCGGCAGGGACGGGGCACAGCTACACGAAGGGACAGGGGCAAGGGCAGCGGCACTTTCGCCCTTCGCTTGCTCGCAGAGCCCCTGCCCGTCTGATCAGCGTCTCCGTCCGCACTCAGCGCCCAAAGCCTCTCCCCGCTCTCCTCCGCCAGCTGTTTCTTTCATCCCTTTTCAGCCTTCCCATCTCCAGAACTCTAAAAGCGTTTCTCTGCATCCCCGCCTGTGGCTCCATCCCCCCTCTCGCCTGTGGAGTGTGTCCCAACACCATCACACCTTTGCTTTGCCTGGGCCTGACCTCGGCTGAGCTAAGGCAGGACAGCTGCAGCTTCTACAGCACCACACAAAAGAAACAAGGCTAGATAAGATGAAGAGCTCACTGACAGAAACTTACAATGCTGTGGCAATAAATTCACATATACACACACACAACACACACACACACATATATATATATTTCCTATACCAGAATTGCTCAAACCCTGAGACTTGTAGAATCAGGTTGTTCCTCAGATGCTTACATTTTGCTGGGTATCTCTGGCAAGTATAAAGCCTATGAGTTACTTCACTTTTGAGAGCCTCTCATGCTGTAGAAAAATCTCCAAGTCAGTTAAGAAATGAATGCCTTGTGTTAGTTTTATTCACTCAGTAACCCTTTCCCTCCCAGTCCCTCATTCAGAAAAGGCATCTTGAAGAATTTCAGTTGTGGGTAACCAAGTGCCCTAAAAATATTAACCGGAAAAGAAAAAAAAAAAAAAAAGGAAAAATTAGCAATTAGAAAACAAAAAGTTTTTCAGATGTGACCTCCATATGCAGAATGGTCCTCTGTAATTGAGTGCAGAGCTGCAGAGGAAAGACATCAGATACTATTTTCTCTGCTTCTCATATACATAACATTAATAATTTGCAAGCAATGAACCATAACCCTAAGGACCTTAAAGTCAGAAATATGAAGCAGTAATAGAAAAAATAGGTCAGGAGATTAACATCTTCAATTGATTTTTCCAGATGTTTAATAATCAGTCAGTTGTATAATACTGACCTCGTTATATTCTTAGGGAGATTTATAAAGTAGGAATGAGCTGTGTATGAAGCTTACACTTCTATGCCTATTTTAAGTTCAGGTTTCTCAGCTAGGAGAAAGTCTACCAGCATCAGGGAGAAACAATGCTCATCATGATGGATTAGCTGCTCTTCCAGAGAGAAAATACGAGGGTCAAGGAAAGCAGGACCCATGCTATGTTCTCTTTCAAGTGTACTGCAAGCATAGCTCTGGCAGAACAGGGGAAGTTCTGAGGCTCTTCACTGATGTCAGAACTGAACAACAGAAATATTTCTGTCCAGACTGATCTTAACTGTGACCTCATGTTGTACCCCCATCCCCTGTGTGAAGGAATGGAGGAAAATGCACAGATCAACACACCCCACACCCTCCCCACCTAGAAGGGAATTAGGAGGGCACCAACTTTCCATATTGATTTCAGACCTTCCCAGTCACAACAGACCTGCATGGTGATCTCTGAACTACATCTGGCTCTTGCTAATACTGATCCTGATCCTCACTTGAGGATTGTTTTATGTGCTTGACGTTGGACCTGCTTCATTATCACGTTTCCTTGATAGCCTGGGCTCTGCGCTTCACTCCCATGCCTGTCTGCCTTGCTCCCTGCCTAGGAGTCTTGCTAGCTCCCTGGCTAGCAAGGCCCTACCGTGCTGGCCACAGTATCCCTCCCAGCTCCTGGATTCTCTCCCTCACAGAGCAGCTGGCACTCATGTCACCAAGAAAAAACCCCACTTGTGAGAATATCTGGGATTCTAAAATGATCTCAAAGCAAAACTTTGTCTTATATTTACCATAGGTATTTTTATGGCCTATTTGTGAACACAATAGAATTTATGAATTCAACAGAACACCCAAGAAGCCATGAATGTAGACTTTTCCATCAGGCAGTCAACTCACCCACCAAGCTGCCCTTCACCATCACCTAAATGAAGGTACGTGGAGTACAGTTCATTGATGCGAAGTCCAGGATAACAACCCCCTGTGTCAAAGGGTTCAGTAACTTCTTCCTGAAGGATATCTTGCTTTGGATGCTCTAAATAACCTGGAAATTCTGTACTTGGCACCATTCAGTCATTCCGAGGCTGCTCATTCCTGCAGAGTGGAGCCAAAAGGCACCTGCACTTTGTATAGGGTATGCAGAGGGAGTTTGACTCTCTCACAGTTCCATGTGGTCATGGGGATTTCTTAACTGTAAAAACTGGAATGGAGTTGAGAGGGAAAAAACCAAAACCAACTGGAGCTCAAGCAACTTCAGAAACATGAAGGTCACAGAATTATTTTAAAAATATTTATTGTTTTCCCCATTAAATAAAGTAGTAGGAGATGTAGTAAAAGAACAAACTAAATTTGAGCTAAGTTTCAGTGAGTGCTTTTTATCATACTTGTAGAATGAGAAATTTGGCATGGCTTCTTATGGATAATGCAAAAGATAATGGTCTGTCTTCAAATGCAGATGTGCCAGGCTTAAGTAATCTGACAGACCATTATTCAAAGAGCATCACAAAGTATCAATTTTCACTATTGTAAAGGGCAGTGTACAAGGTTTGCTACAACATGGACTTTTGAAAGTTCTATTTATGTGTCCTTGCTGTGTGGCTGACTTTGTGTTACGCACTCTAAATACAACAGAAAGTATTAGCAGAAGTGCCATTGCAATATATGGGTGAATGTGTTAACAATCTCAATAAATATGTATGAACTGCCCTCAAGTAGCAGTGACAATAAACATACCAACTTTAGTTCGAAGAGATTTTAAATATTTATGTATATCAACCACTACACATAAATCTAAGTGAACTCCTAAAAGCCTGGCACTTGTCCTAGGTCCTAAAAAAAAAAAAAAAGCGCGAAAGTAACCCTGAATCTAGCAAAAGTCATTGAATGATAACAAATGAAGCTTCATAGAGCTGGAGTTAGTATTTAAAAGGGAAAAAGTAATTTACTAAATTCTGTTTTTCACTTTTATTTTCACAAGGCAAAAGTCAGCAATAGATATTAGGATTTTTTGAATCTAAACAATTCTTCTATGAAGTTTATATTAGTAAAAGGATAAAGTAAAAGTTATGTGATTTTAGGAGTAATATTTTATGTTTCTCTTTAACACTGAATACCGAAATAATTTTTTACTATTCTATGTTTTGTATTTAAATTGTATTTTGGATTTTAATTACAACCCCAAAATTTACTATGACTATTCCTGTCAGTAGACAAAGAAGGAGATAAACCAACACTTTACAGTGTTCTTTAAAAGCACCCAAGAACTCTTGAACTTGAAAAACAGGAATTTGATAATTCCTGTGACCTCTTCTCAAGAACCAAATAACGTATCTGCTAGAGTCAGGATTAAGGATGCTGTCCTTAAGATACACTTCCTTTACAAGCACATAAAGAGGATTTGTGTAAAAGCAGATTGCCATGTGTTCCAATGAACATCCTGGCTCATGGAAAGACATTTGATATTTGTTAGGGGAAAGAGTCATCACACAGAGTAACAGTTATTTTTAAGTAAAGGAAAGTCAATTACACACAAATACTGTAATGCTCTTTCTATTTTACTGGATTACAACAAATGAACTAGTTACTAGATAAGTAAAACATATAAATAGAGCAAAATTCATCATCAAGACAAGTGCAAGGTGCTGTACCTGACATGACATATCCACAGAGCCCAGTGCAGGCTCAGACCTGTGTGGCAGGGAAACAGCCTTGTGGAAAAGAGCCTGAGGGTCTGGATAGACATCAGGCTGAACAGGACTTAGCACTGCACCACTGCAGCAAGGAAGGCAAAGCAGATCCTGGGTTGCATCCACAGGGGCATTGCTAGTGGGGACAGAAACTTGACCATCCCACTCTGCTAGGTGTTTCACAAGCCACGCCTGGTGTATTGTGTCCAGTGCTGCTCCCAGCAATTCAAAAATTCGTGGACAACTGGAGAGCATCCACATTAAGGCCATGAAGATGATCAAAAGGCTCAAGAACACACCCTATGAAGAACTGAAGGACATAGGTTTCTTCTTCCTAGAGAAGCTCAGGTGGACCTTATCACAGTATTGCAGTACTCAAAGAGTGACTACAAAGATGGAGGCTCTGTCTTCACAAGAAGACAAAGGGCAACAAGTGTAAGTTGTACTAGAAGAGCTTTCATCTTAACACAGGGAACTTTTGCACAGTGAGAACAACCAATCACTAGAAAAACTTCCTCAGGGAGTTCCCACTGATGGAAGTTTTCAAGATGATGTTGGACAGGGTGTTAGATTATCTCATCATGGTTCCCTTTACCATGAAATGTTGGACAAGACGATCTTTCGATGGCCCTTCCATGTGGTGCTGTTCTCTGTGATTCCGTAAAGGTGAGTGCTATATTGCACAGACTTCAGTTAAACAAAAGCTGGTCAGGAACAGAGAATTCCAATAGCACTGCTTTCCATAGTATTTATAATAGAAGTGTTAATTATAGCATGCTTTGAAAAACTTTCTACATGAAAGGAGGTTGTAGCTAGCTGAAGGTTGGTTTCTTCTCCCAAACAACCAGGGACAGGATGAGAGGACTTAATCTTAAACAGCGCCAGTGAGCGTTTAGGTTGGATATCAGGAAGAAGGTTTTTCGTTTGTTTGTTTCACAGAAAGGGTGATTAGACATTGGAACGGACTGCCCAGGGAGGAGGTGGAGTCACCATCTCTGGAGGTGTTTCAGGAAAGGCTGAGCATGGCACTTAGAGCCACGGTCTAGTTTACGTCATGTTCAGTCATAGGTTGAATGAGATCGGTGATCTCAAGTCTTTTCCAACCTAATTGATTCTGTGATTCTGTAACAGTAAAATAATGATGATGGACTTTAGAGTTGTCTCCCTTTTCGTTTTGTCACATTCTTACACAGCCCAGACCCGCGTTGCTGCGCACTTCTCAATGAGACTGTCACTCATCACCTTCCTCCCGAGGCGCGGGGTTCCCGAGCCGGCAGGGACACCCGAGGCAGGGCTGTCTGTAACTTTAAACCAGCGCCCCGCCCCGTCCCCAGCGGTCGGTGCCGCCCCCGCGGGGCAGCCGGCGGCCGGGGGAGCGTGTGCTCGCTGGGGCGAGGCGTGCGACCGGCCCGGGCCAGGCCCGG
>VYZT01041068.1:0-11952 GCA_013400735.1 Pomatostomus ruficeps
GGGCGGGAGGGTGGCCGGGCTACTCGCTCCGGGGCCGGGGGGGAGCCGCCGCCGCCGTCTGGGCGCAGGGGGAACTCCGCGCGGCGCCCATGTGCGGGAGTGGCCCCCGGAGGCGGGAGCAGCCCTGGGAGGAGGGAGGGGGGGGGAGGGGAGAGGAGAGGGAGCGGAGCGGAGCGGGGCACAGCACCGCCGCACGGCGGGCGCGGTGAGGGCCCGGGGCGGCCGGGAGACAGGAAAGAGCCCGGCTTTCTCTCCCCGAAGTGAGGATGAGGCGAGGAGGGAGGGAAAGAGGAAGCGTGGGAGGGGGACTGAAGCGCCCTGGATGTGGCCACAAAGGAGGAAAGCCAGCCAGAGGAGGAGGGAAGAGAAAGCCCGGACCAGCTCCACCTGGGGAACCCCGCGCCGTTGCAGGCACTTTTCTGAACGCACCAAACTCCCAACCCGGAAAGCGAGAGCTGGAAAAAGAGGAGGAGGGAAGGAAGGGGGAAAAAAATCCTCCACGAACCTGGGAAAAGCAAGAGGCCGCCGCCTACCTGTGGCTGCCCGAACCAGAGCCTCGCCCTTCCCGGCCAGCCAACAGCCAAGGTAGCTGCTCCCGGCCCGGCCCCCAGCACTCGGTCCAGCTTTCTGAAAATAGGAGAAGCCAGCCCCTCCGGCCTCCTCCGCTCGACGAAAGGGCCCAAGCGAGAGAGGCGCAGGTCTCGCTTCAGCCCTTTCCCCTACCGCGCTGCGGGTCAGGCCGGAGGTACTGCTCCAAGGCAGGGGAAGAAGAGCAGCCTGTCTGGGAACGGCGCGTTCTGTGTGGTTAATTTTTAGTAAGATTGACACTACACTAAGGTAGGAAAAGCAAAGTCTGGCCCATGACATGGAGCGTGGCAGCATCAGACGTTGCACATGATGCTGGAGTGGACCGAAGGCAGGTTCCAGCCTTGGAAGCCCCCGCGCTTTGCCCGCGTACGACACAATCAGCTCTTCATGGAGATGGCGGCTCTAATGAGCTATTCCCCACAGAACCAATTTAGCCCACTAGCAACTGTCAACAGCTGCTATCTAATTTTAATTGGACAATGCCCTACTGGCTCTGGCTCCTGCTATATGATAAAGAGAGGAACCCAATCTCTCTCTCCTTGTAGGAAAGGGCCCAGGGGAAAAGTGGTTGTATAGTCCCTTCCTGCCTCATAGCTTGTTCTGGCTCCTGCTGCAGCTGGTGAATCTATGTGATGAAAGAAAGAGAATCAGCTGGAGAGGGAAGGGTCCAGGGATGTATCCACGTTCATTAGCATCTTGAGGACACACAATTACGTAACAAAATATTCTGCATCATAGTATGGATCATCTGTAGCTTTAGAGTTTGTTACTTAAGGGAAACCTGAAGAAAACCATTCCACCAGCGGTGTTTCAGAAATTCTAGAGTGCATGAAGTATGGGGGCAAGGCTGCAGACAGACGAATACAAACCAAAGGCTTGGTGGCACAGTCGATAGTTAAGATTTACAGGAAATGCTTGTAAGGGTGATAGTCATAGCAAAAACTGCAAGTCACTAATTCTTCTCTTAGATTAATCAAGGAAAGTTTCATCTTCAAGTTTACCCCGGGGGGCGGGGAGAGGAAGCAACGCCATCTAGTGTTAAAAAAAATAAAGAACTAAGCCTCCTTTCTTCACACCTCTCTCCGAACAGGTTACCAATGGATAACTTTGCAACTTGGAATGCTCCAGCTGGTTTTGTGTTACAGACAGTGCCACTGAGTGCACATGTGCAATATTTACAGAAACTGATGAGAAGAACATGGTGCAAACAGGCGAAATGGTGTTTAATCAGGGGTTTAAGCACATAAGGAATCCAAAGAAATCGTTTCGAGATGGGGAAGCTGTCAGGATTGATTATCAGAGGATGGAAAGCAGACATTTTGTCATATTGAACTCTCCTAGTTTTATTTTGGGACATAATGTCTTCATTAATTCTTAGACGTGTTTGTTTGGGTAGTCATTGGATAAAAACTGTGTCCTGTTCACTGGCATGTTTGAATGGAAAGGAGTGATTCTTTGTATGTTTTGTTTAAGCTACAGGAGTACAACGAATGAGGTGGACTTCAATATAAAACACAGTAGGAAGAAAGTGAGCAAAGAGGTCAGTTCAGGTGTCAGCTGAAAAGAACCCACAGCAACACATCTGCCAGGGTAGATATCATAAAGCTCTGAGTGTGTTTGTTTGATTGGAAATTACTCATTTTTAAGTTTAGTAATAGGTACTTTCAGAAAGGTACATTTACCAGTCTAAATTTTCTGAAAATACAGATCACATCCTGATGTTGCAAATATTTTTGCATGTTCTTATCTGTAAGCAGGAATAAGTCCTTAGAACAGATTTGAGCACAAGGAGAATAATAGCCAGAAATCAAAGCTTTAGACAACACCTAAATACAGTAAAGAGCATTAGCTTCTGTAAATGAGTGGGATTTCACTGTTAGTGAAGTCTACTTTACCTATTTCACTGGTTCATATGTTTGCAAACTGTAAAATGAACTACTGTGACAGCTTGAATATTTCTGGTGGGAATAATGTATCATAAAAAATACATTTTTCAGGACTGCCAGTTAAGCCCAGTTAAGAAATAAATCTGAATTTTAAATACACCGATGTTCTTGAAATATTCAAAGTCTCTGTGCTTACTCCAGAACAATACTTTTTTTTCTCATTAATTTGTATGGTCTGTTTTTCTGGGATGAGTTGTGATCACATGGAGTACTCAGAAAAAAAAACAAGTGCTAAAAAAAATGTAAATATTGAGTGAATGAAATTTGAAGATTGGTTAACTGAAACCAGTAAAGGGTGGTCTCAAAGATTGTTTCTTTCTGTGCTAAAGGAAGGGACATAGGAAAGAAAATGAAGCTTAAATACTTACAGAGTTGGAGATTTAAAATATTCACCATGCTGAAAAGGAAGCATTTAAAATTTCTACATTCAGCAGAAGTACAGATTTTCTTAGGGATACCCCATCCCCCTCAGGTAGCTGTGCACATTGTCTATTTACAGAAGTTATGACTGGAAAATGTTTCCTTTTCTGGCAGAGCTGTGAGGATGCTCCTGATCCTTTTAAACACTCCTACAGTCCAGGGGGACACTGAGTCAAGGCAGGCACCACTGGCTGGGGGGTGACAGCCCCGGTGCTGTCCCTGCTGTCTGGCAGGACGCTGCCCTCGGGTGAGCTCATCATGACCCTGCATATTCACACAGTGCAGTTTTTTGGCAATTGCAATGTGTTACTGGTGGGAGCAAGAGGCCGCTTTCCATGTAGCTGCATCTGCTGGAGAAGGAGATCTGTGAGCTCAGCAGGCAGCAGCCACTTGGCAGACCTGTGACACAATGTTCTGGGTCTCACACCTTCAAATACCCTCAGTCAGGAGTGAGAGATCCTCTCAAAAGAGGAACAGAGCCTAGAAAAATGGGAGACAAAGGAGAAAGGTAGACAAAAGGACAGCAGAGACTTCACTAAATATTTCAAGCGAATATTAATTGCATTTTTAATCAAAGTTCAAGTTCACTGGAAAGTTCATTATGTCTGAATTGTAGCTTTCATCCTTCAGCATTTTAAGCCTCAAGTTAAATTAACCAAATTAAAGACCTAAGAACTTTCATGTTCTACTTCAAGAAACTGAAGAAAAGTTTTGTGGGACTTACTCATTGCCCACTGCAGAATGAACACTGCTCTTCCTTTGGCTTGCTTCTGCAATACTTTTGGGCTCTCAGAAGCAAGTGGTGAGCAGTAGTACAAAAGCCACACGGCCAGCCATGTAACATCAGGTAGCTCTTCCTGGAATTGTACTTACATGCCAAGAGGGTAGTTTAGATGTAGTCAGCTGGGATCACCTAGCTCATCCATTGTATTTTAGCCCACAGACTGAAGCTATTTGCCTGTTGTTTAGTTTTACTTCTCATATCCTCCTTCTAACTCTGATAGTAATAAATTTCACTTTGCAACTTAAGTTGAGCCTGCTTTGTCCTTAGAACATTTTCCCCCAGTTCCTTATCTCAACTCATGAACCTCTGCGTTAATTCCCTAGTTTTTTCTTCTCCCCTTTCCTTCCCTCCTCTGCCCAGCTGTGGCAAAGGAGAGAACGTGTAAGTGGCTACCGTGAGTGCCTGGCACCTAGCCAGAGTCAAACCACAACACTTATGTAGTCTAGGAAAACCCAACCAAAACGGATTCTCAGAAATAACAACAGTACAACTTGGAGGGATATTTCTTGGTCACTCTCAGTGCAGCTCTAATGAGCTCTTGTTTGTAGTGGAGAAACCAAGCTCAATGTCCTGGACACATAGACACATGTATTTTTTACTTACTTTAGCTGTTGAGCTGTAGAAGTTTGGTGTAAGAGACAGTTCTGTAAGAAAAGTATGTTTTCTGACATTTTATTCTTTCTTGGTTAACCAAAAGTATGTGGATGCTTTCAGTCTTATTGGACTGCTGGGCTCTTTTAAACATCATGCAATTAATTTCTGTCTTAGTAGAAAACCTTTTTCAAGGAAACATGCATAAGATAGGCAACAAATGGGAGTAGATATGACTCCTGAGAAAGTTAAATGGCACCAGAATTTTTTCTGTCCCTCATGACTACATACTTTTTGTGCATTATATAAATATTGAATTATAAAATTAATTACCACTAAAAAAATTATAGCTGTTTTGCTGGGTTTCTCTAAACTTCTACACTATTACATTAGGCCGCAGATCACCTTTGCCTGACTATGCAGCAGAACTTTCAATCCTTGCTTTTCTTCCAGCTTACCAATATCAGGAGCTGATATTTTTGTGTGCTTGAGTTCATACCCAGCATGGCCCAAAAGCCCTTCCTTGTCCAGAAATGGAATCTTGTGGATATTCTTTTAAAACTAATAGTGGAAATTCTGTGATGATGACAGGTTTCTCTCTGACACAAGTTACTTACAAGGTCCTATTTCCCTGAACATTAATAATTTCCAACTTTTGTTAAGCCCAAGCTCTCCTTGTCTGGTATATCCCTGGATCATGCACCTGCTTAAAGCCTGGAATTGAGCTGCATTTGCTGTTTCATTCTGCAGTATTTTTTTCTGATTTTCTTCACCATGTTATTGTCACCATTAAACAAAGGCAGCAGAGTAATTCCAATACCTTCATCCCTGTTATTCAAAGAACTGAGTAGATGTATTCACACTTTCAAGGTAGATGATTTCAGTATTTTCTTGAGCACTCTCTTAAAGGTTAGTGGTTTGTTGCACCAGCCCCAGTGATCTTTTCTCTTTTCTCAGCCCTAACATTAAGCTGAAACTGATTCTTCGAGTCTGCCTGGCTTGTGGTTTCGACCTTGGGTTGTTCTGCTTAGCTTTTCCAAGCTACAGCATTCTGCCTATCTGCACAAGTGCAAGAGTCAGTACACTGTGTTCGGCCAGCTTATAACCTCTCAAACCCTTTCTCATTTTTCTATCTATACAGAGTTGTCTTTGGATAAAAGCCATGCTACTAGCGGTGTAATGGAACAATCAAAGCTAACTGCAGTGGGAATGATACCATGGAGGAAGTGGTAGTTGTGATGGCCTAAGGATATGATTCAACAGCACACAAACGATATGTAACACCTCTTTGCCTCTAAAAGAGGAGCTCTCCCACCCCTGCTTCCTTCCTTCCATTCCTGCTCACAGATGCATGATCTGAAGCTTGCTCTGCGAGCATCTGAAGTCATCGGTGTAGCCCTGCTGCAGCTCTGCTGCATAAAAAGACGCAGCTGACATGCTGTGGAAAAAATTGCAGGAAAATATCCTCTTTGCACTTTGAGACACAGGAGTATGTTGGATCATTCTCAGGGGAGCTGAACAGTGGGGGAAATCGAGGATGTAAATATAAACACATGCAAGAGATTATAGAGCCTAGGAAAATACAACTATAGCATAACAGGCCCCTCAGAACTCAAGTGATCATCAGAGGGTTTTGGTCCTGGAGTTCAACTGAGTAGACTGCAAAAAAAACACTGCCAGTCACCATAGTTGTGTGGAATTCAGAGACAACCTGCCTTTAAGACTCCAGTTCTTGGAAAATGGAAACAATCCCAACCTGTATCTCCCCAAAGAGAAATCAAATTGCTGAGAAATTGTCTGAGTGGATCAATAATAGCATTCCTGGAGCTGCCAGACTAATTTCCTTCATTTGGTTGAGGCATTCCCATGTCTTAACAAAGTGCATTCTGCACTTCCACTTCCTCTACGGCAGAAAAACTTCTGATATATTTGTTTGCTTCATTGATAAAGTGGAAACACTTTCCACTAGACCAGGTTTCTCAAAGCTCCACCCAGCCTGACCTTCACCACTTCCAGGGATGGGGCATCCACGGCTTCTCTGGGCAACCTGTTCCAGTGCTCCAGCACCCTCACCATGAAAAAATTCTTCCTTATATCTAATCTAAGTCATGTATAACTATTCATTATTGCTGAGTTACATAGCTACAGATATGCAAACAGCAAGTGACTGTACATCAGGAATACGGATGACATTATTTGTGCATGAAAACCTTCATCTGGAAGAAAAAAGGCTGCAGGAATTATAGGCTGAAAATCAGAATAAACATATAGAGATTTCATAAATGCTGACTAAAGTCTTTTGCTGCTGTCCTTAGCTTTAATGACAACAGATAATGTCAAAAGCTTGTGCAAGTTCTGTATATAATTTTTATTTATCTCAGACACTGACCACCTTTATGTCTTCTCTAATTCTATGTAGTCTCCTTTGAAGCAATTACACAGTTTACATTTTGATTCACTAACTAAATATTGTAAAAAAAAATCTAAAACTATTTGAAAAAAGCATTCCATCAAACAAGACCAAATTGTATTCTTTTAACAAAGCTGATTATCTTATCAAATCAATGCCTCAGGACTCAGGGTAAACAATACATCCAATGGACAAAAGCCTCCTAATTGCATTCTAAACATGCAGACTGTGCTGGTCACTAAAGCAGAATGGAATTTCTTCTTAGGTATTAGCTTCCCACCACCAGGCACTACAGCTACAGTGAAGTACTTCTTTAAACTATACATATATATATAACATTTTTTTAAAAGATGCCACCCTGTTTCGTTTCAGTTGTGAACACGGATGGTATGCCAGTCAGTCATGAATGAGTTTTGATAGTTGCAGCAGCTTCTGTCTCATAAACAAAATGCAGAGTTTGGTCACTGAAAAAACACAGGGCATGATAAACCATTTATCAACCAGCACAGATTTTCCCATTCTCTCCCTTGTGAGTGAGCATGGCTTGTCACTGGGATCTCCACCATGGATGAAATAGTCACTGGGGAAATTACAGTGGGTGTGTGTGCAGCAATATGTGACTCCATCACTGTCTAAACTCCCCTCTCCATTTTCAGATTAAAAAAAAAAAAAAAAGACAAAATATTTTCTAAATATATGTAGCATACTATCCATGTCCTGGATATTTACCGGGTGCCAAAAAAATTCTTTTTGTTTTAAGCTGATGTCAAAAAATATTAATTGGGAAGAATTTGCCACTGTGGTAGATCATTAAAGGCCCCTGGCTGCCGTGTTTATCTTCCTTTGCATAATTTCATCTACCTGGTGACTGCTTGTGATGAGATACATTGTGTTTGTGCTGAAAAGCTCAGTGATTTTGTTTACATATAAAGTCAGTCTCAAAGACTGGCATATTGTTAATAAAGTAGGATAAAATATTTTCACATTCCAAAATAATAATTTGAAAGACTGATGGTATTATGTCTATCTAGAAATTACTCTGAGTAGTAAAGTCTATGCTACATGGAGTAACAGCTGAGGATCACACAAAACAACACCTGTGACAAGTGGCACCTTTGTGTTTTCTATGACCTATGTAGTGGCAGTACCACTCTCTACAACTGGTGCAAATGATCTGAATTACTGTTGTTGCAGAATCATTACTACTAAAATATCTAACTTATACAAACAAAAGCCTTACATAAAAATATGAAATAAATTGAGAGTAACAGAGAGGGTAAAGGAAATTAGGATTTTTAGCTCTTTGATTATTCCCTGAAGTTTGGGAATACCAAATATGTGATTACGCAATCGCTGTAATAAATGCAGCTGTGTTTATTTCATTGCATGGACCCAACAAACTGTACAAGCTAAGCACCAGTGTCTTGTTCATAAATCAGTAAAAAAAATGTAGCACAGTATGCGAGATAGACCTTTCTGTTCCAAGTGTTTTCAGATTTGGCAGAGTACACATTCCTTAGAGGGCTATGAATATGCAGTTTCAATAACCTCTAGCAAAATAAATTTTTAGTTAGTTCAAGAAAAAGCATATGATTGCTTTGCTTAATAGCATAGGAATCAACTTTTAAACAGAGTGAAATCCAGCTAAAGAAGTTCTGTTTAGTTTTTTTTAGAAATGTGGTGAAAGAAAGTGTAAAGAATTTCAGCATGTTTCAGGAATAGCTTTTTTAGAAGAAAAAAAAAAGTTGACTGTATTTAGCTTCTTTCCAGGACTCGCCCTTGTGGTCTCTTTCCAGAAGTTTGAAAATTTAATCCCTGGTTGTACATACACAGAAAAAAGAAATAAAACCCAAACAAAACCAAAAAACCAATGTTACAATGATTCAAATTTGTCTCTTTGCCGTGTCAGTTTTTCTGTGCTTTGCATTTAATGACAGCTGCAACTGCAGTTCTGAGTACTAACACAATCATTGTGATCCACAACCAAAACATTGAAGTCACATAATCAGTTATATTCCAGTGAAGTCTACAACTCTTTACCATGCTTTCCAAATAGTTGGGGGGTTTATTAGTATACCTTTAAAAACAGGTCTCATTCAAAACCCATTACTATATTACTATTAATTTAACAAAGCCTTAAAATAGAATTATTCTGACTAATATCTACTGTACCACACTATAGTTAACTATTAATGTATACACAATTGCCTTCAGCAAAACAGTGCTGATCGCATGCCCACTGTATTCCATCACTAATTTATTTTTAAAACCTCATATTTAAGCCTTAAACAATTTTCTCCAAAGGCCCTCTTCATTCTACAGTAATATGGTGCCCACTGTCACAGGTGTCCTGTTTGGAGCTGAGAACTCTAGCTGCTATTCCTGTTTAGTATTTCCAATGCAAAGGAAAATGTTTCAAATGCTTAATTTTTCCTTTGCTAATTAGAGTTACTGGAGCAAAATCATATTAAAAAGAAACTCTAGAATACAGTTTAGTGTCTGCATTGCTTGGAAACAGTTTTCTGTACAGATATTTCTGTGTACAGTTATTCTCTTTAGGGAATGGATTTGTGTTTGTTTTTAGTTCTGCATTTGTATATGTCTAACAAAATGTAGTATGAAATTACAAACATGCTTTCCAATGTCTGCTTGAGAGAACAGACATTTAGTCAGTGGAACTTCTCAGCAATACATCTTCCAGCCTGGAAAAAAATAGTCACCTGATGCCCTAAGACATCGAAGCAGTTGTATTTGTACTAAGTCACCAAGCTATAGAGGGGGAAGGAAATTCAATTTTCCAAACAACACAGAGAAATGACTCGAGGCCAACTACAAATCTGAACAAGAAAAATTGCAGACTGCAAATAACTCACAGTCCTACTTTGATATTAAGGTAACAATCTGCATTATATTTCTAGAATATAAGTTTATTTCTATAACTGTAACTATGAGAGCTATATTTCATGTTCTTAGCACATTCAATAAAGGAAGCTTAGCTGCTTGCCTTCACAGTTCTTGCAGGCATAATCTTCACAGATCTCACTTAGAAAAATTACTGGATTTTCTTGAGTTAAAGTTTCCAAATGAGTTTTATCATTTTGCATATGGAGTTTGCCATTAGGGGGAAAAAAAGCATATTTGAGATAGTTTTATATTGTGTGGCTTAAAAAGAAAATTGTAAATTTAAACAGTTTTCTTTAAGTCAAATGATCCATCAAAAAACATCACCTACAAATTCTTTCCTGTAAGCTATGAATTCGTCATTGCCCATGATGCCAAAAGAACCTTTGACATGGTGGATCATATAGATACAGGTAATATAATAGTTTCCTTTTTCCTCTTTTGTCTTGTATCCATCTGTTTTACAGTTTGTGTGATAGGAATTGTATTTATTTGCTCCCTGAGTTTGTAGAGTCTCACACCATTGGGATTCTTGCCCATGACATTCAGAGGTGTGTACAGGTGATTATGTCCACAAGCCCATGTCTGTGCACAGTAGAGGTAAGCCTGAAACTGCTTTGAAAAGTTAAACTGTTTACTCAACCTTCCCTGGCATGCCTGGGTTACTCTGTACTAGTAATACTGTTCAGTGGCATCTCAGAGAGAGAACATGAATAGTAGTTTCTCCTACTGACATGAAGTGTAAACACCAGCAAAGAAAATAAACCCATTTCTGTAGGCACTTAGGCAAACTATTAAAACAACTGAGCAAGTATTTTATTTCAATTGTGACCTTAAGACTGTTGTTTTTCCTTCAAGTTCTTACTCCATTATGGTCCTCTGGTGATAAATTACTGAACAGTTTAAAAACAGGCTACAGAAAACAAAGGATGCTCGTTGGTTCTTTGTGATATGAGCTGCATGTTCTATCTTGTTGTACTAAATTAATCATAAACATTATTCAATATTTAAAGGGGGAAAAGAGCAGGTGCCTGCTGAGGAAAGGTGTTACCAATTTTAGCTTAAATAAAATCCAACTTTCATTTCCACGTATTACTTCTATAATATACATCAGAAACCACCCTCTGTACTAATACATCCCCAGCTGTAGAGAAGAACCTTTTGTCACATGTTTTCTGATCTGGTCTTGTTTCTAGAATTTACTCCCCATTTTAGTTCACAGGGGTTCAGTTTTGCTGACTTTCATGGAATTCTGTAAACACCATGATGCTAATCTTAGACTGAGTGTAAACATTGTTACATTTACAGTGAGTAGCTCAGTGAGTACCTGCAAAAATAATTCAGCATGCTGCCCAAGAGTGAAGAATTTGCCAAAGGTTTATATTGATTTATTTTAAAAGCTTCTGTGAAGTTCATAGTTGTCACCTACTTAAAATTTATGCAGGAGTGGTGCCAAATTATCCCAGCCTTTTCTCATGTCTGTCAGTGGGTTGAATCCTGTGAGAAAGGTTATTTATGATAAAATTAGTGAAATAATTTGGTAGAAGGAATTACTTGATTATAATGTATTTTAACATGCAAACAAGCATTGTCCAAGCAAGACAGTGGTGCAAGATGGAAATCAGCTATCATCCTTATCCTTCAGAAAACCCTATTCCTTTTAAAACATGTCAGCATCTAAAACCATGGAAAGCATTTTGAAATAATTCTAAACGAGAACACATTATACACTAGGGGACCACCACTGCATTTATGGATAATCTTAGTTTTACATCCCTGGTGGAGTCTGAAAAATTGTATTAGGTTTGGGACTGTACCTGAAATACTGGTTGTGCTGGCAGAGCCAATGGTAGACTTCTTCCTTTTCCAGATGGAGTATTCTACCGTTCTAAAGTGCTTTTTCATTGGGGATGTGCCGTGGTGCCGCTGGCAGAAGCACCAGGCGTCTGCCCATGGTTTCAGGGGCCGGCCAGGCTGCTTCGGAGCCCAGGAGGGCTGGCTAAGGTCCAGCAGCATTTCACCTAACCCACCGATGGTGCAGGCACACTGAGGACGGAGAGACAAGCGGAGGGGCTCCTCAGATGGTTTATTTGGCACCAGGGTTGTGCCAGAGAAGCACTGGCACAGCGTGTTACAGTTACATATAAACCAACACAAGGGGGCGGGGGAGGATACAAACATCCTATGAGGTGGGATGCAGGGTTTGAATTTGGCGGGCTTTGTATAGGATTGCAAAATACAGAGCCCTCCGAGGGAGAAACCAGATGCCGGGGCGGGGGGCGGGAGGGAGGAAACAGCAGTGCCTGGCCATG
>VYZT01041072.1:0-17617 GCA_013400735.1 Pomatostomus ruficeps
CTCTTGTTAAAGTCAACAGTTAAATAAAACTCTGACTAACTGGACAGCACTGCTGAGGATTTATCAGAATTGCTATTTGCTTAAAAGTTATCAAATGAAAAAAAATCCACTTAGTCTACCTAATTTTTTAAGGGATGAGTCTTGAGGAAACCAATTTGAATTCCTTTGTTTAGTTTTTCTCTCTGGAGGATCCATAAAGAGATCATGATAAGCCATTGGGATCAAGTGAGAGAAACCAGGGATTATGTGTCTTGGTGGCGAATAGTGCTGACAGCAAAGTGGCTAGTTAGTATAGGATGCTGTTAGCTTGAGATAAGAGGCACTAAAGGCATGAGCAATCAGTTACCAGTTTTATGAAAATGAAGGTGCTCATCTATTATTTTAGGTTTCTAAATTTTGAGACTTGCCAGAGCAGAATCTTTCTGGTACTGATTAGCATGTTGAATCACTTGATAAGATGTGTGCATCAGCTAAAATGAGGGGAACTCAGGAATCAAAGGAAAGGAAATTACCCTTTATATCCTGTACTTTCTTTGGAGTTCTAAACTGATTCGAAAATAAGAGGAAATATCCCACATTAGAGATGCTGCATGCATCTCTTTCACTGCTTCACAGGACAAAGGAAGAAGTCTGCCTGAGCACTGTGTCCTACTAGCTACTGAGAAGCAAGAGCCTTGTGGAGGTTGAGGGCTGTGCCTTCTGGGTCACCACTCTGTTGATGGTCAGGATTAAAGGTTTCTATTGAAGGGGAGAATATAACAGCCATTTCTAAAATTGATTACAATTTAACATTATGATTTAATATCCAGCTTGTGGCCAGTATAAAGTACTCATGGTAAAGATATTTTCTTACATGTAGGCAAGCATAGTTCAGATAAACAAACATTAATATCTTGAGTGACTTCAAGAGTCGGACCACACAAGGGATATTAGTCTGAAGGTCAACCTTATGAACTTCAAACGCAAGCACCATTTTAAAAGGACAGCTCAGTAATTTTAACAGTGTGCTCCTGTATTCTGTCTGAACAGCAGGACTGCTATTTCAGCATATTAGTACTGCTAAGTGAGCGCCTGCTGTGTTTTGGGTCTCTGCAACACCAGCTTTTCAGTGTATCTGCTTCCTTCCTAGCTCTGCCTCAGTATACTTTCCAAACAAGGCACACTTCCTGACAGCTAGAAGCAACCTGTAAGATGTTATGTCCTAGCCTTCCTTTTTTCCCAGGTTATTTTACATTTTTCTTCTCTTGTTCTTCTTCCAGCAGTAGAATGCACAGGCTCCCGAGAGAATTCCCCCTGGCTACAGTTCATTTACAGCTGATTTTAGAAACAGTGAGAGAAGAACACTTAAATCAGACTGTGTCTGCTACCTACCTGGTTGAAAGAAGGGAGTGCATAAATCCAGATATTAAAGTAAATAGAGAAAAAACAGCTGTTTTATGGGAACTCTAGCACCTTAAACCCCTTGTTTGTTCTCTATTTCACTTGATTATCTTAACCTGGTCTCATTTTTCCAGCAAATGGCTGCAAAGGGAAATACAAACAGACAAAAGGGAACAGCAAAGAGGATTTAAAAACTGCATATGATTATAACAGAGAATGAAGAGTTTAGACAGAGAAAATCACAGAACCACAGCATATGCTGAGCTGGAAGTGACCCACAAGTGGAGTCCAACTCCTGCCCTGCAAAGGGCCATCCCCAAGAGTCACACCATGTGCCTGAGAGCATTGTCCAAATGCCTCTGGCAGGCTTGGTGCTGTGACAATTCCCTGGGGAGCTGTTCCAGTGCCCAACCACCCTCTGGGTGAAGAACCTTTTTTCTAATACCCAAACTCAGTCTCTCCTGACACAACCTTCTCTGTTCAAAATGAACACCTGCAGATGTTGTACTGTGTAACCAGTGCCTTACCTATTGGCAGCTGTGGGGTACTTTGTGAGAAATGTGAAGCTGGCAGTTGGGTTATTTATCTTATTCTGTTACAATAATATATGGGGCATCCCTACCTTGCATCCTGTTTGATTTCCATGACAGACCAATGGCAGTGGAAGAACAAAAATGTGTGACTTGTTAAATCTGGAAAGAGCTGTTTTTTCAAGTCCCCTTCCGAGAACATGTGGTCTTTGTAGCCCTTGGAATTCTGCCTGATTAGAAGAAAAAGCCAAATAATTTGACACAACAAAGCAGTGTACAACTTCAGCTTGCTAGCAGTGCCTTAGTAGCTTGCCTGTCTCTCCAGAATGTGACAAGTGCCTGAGGAAAGGCAAACAACTCGTATTGTGAGAGAAAAGGAAAGAGTATTAAGTGCTGTTGATTTCTGAGAGGGGGAAAAAAAAAAGCCTTTGCATGGCAAATGAAAATAGAAATGCAAATCAGCTCCAAATACTTAACATATCTGATAAACAATTGTATAAAAATAGAAAGTGGAGACAATAAAGACCTTAAAACATTGTGTAGTCACATGCACTGCCAGTGTAGCCTCTCGTAGCTGAGGAGCACGACTGTGTACACTGCCAGGCACGAGCACATCTCCTCATCAGCCAGCTAGACCTTCCCAAGTCACATGCAAACATCAGCTCCCAAACATTCCTGTTTGTAGTCACACTAATGATTAAAATTATATCCTGGCAACTGAAATGACACGCACAGGAAAAAAATACTGCTCAGCATTGCCTGAAGCACCAGGAAAAAAAAAAAAAAAAGTATAATAGAGAATTAAGGAGCTAGGGGGAAAGGGGAGGAAGAAGAAGCTAGACAAGCATATTGTATTGTTCAGTGGTGTCAATCTGCACAGATCATGTTTGAGCTGATCGTGCCTGATCTGCTTAATGGCTGTTTTCTGTAAGCTGTATTTCAGCTATTCCGCAGCTTAGAAAAACATCTTACACTGTCACATCTGCAGAGAACTTCATATCATAATGTAACTTACAAAGCAGCCTGCAGAAGCAGCGAATACCAAATCCAACGGGCCTAAGGTGGATCCCAGCTTTTAAAGTGTTTTTGAAAAGACTTTTTAACAAGAGGTGCACTGCTTCATCATGAAAGATCCCTACATCAGTGACTGCCAACCCATCAGTCAGTTATTGAATTTGGAGAGCCTTTGTTTTCTGTGCTGGTGTGTCTCTGTTACAAATGCAAATTTTGGAAAAAGCAGGCATCTTCTTTCTGAGTATTGGTAGAAGCAGTATTTTGCAGTGCAGTTTGAATTTCCATTTCCAAGCAAGGGCTTTGCTAGTGTTATAATTTCTGTTTAACTTGTGCAAATGGATGCCATAACAACACATCTGTACCTTTGCAACTGAGGTCTGTCTTAGGAAAAGAAAATTCTAAAGGAAAACCTTAAAATAAGTTTTAGCAAGAGATATTTTGCTTCCAATGACTTGTTATTTAAGATCACAGAGCTCTTCAGCCTTCTTAAGGTACAGTTGAATATGATTTGATGACAATGAATCCCCAGGTGTATGGCAACTGCAAAGTAAAAATAATTCTTAAGACCTCAGACCAGCCTCCTAATTCATTATTATTAGGTAAAATAGAGTGATTTCTCTTGAGAACATATAACACAAACTCTCCTTAACTCAGTAAGATTTCCACAGGATTATTCCCTATGTGGGAAAATACTCAGGAAATGCTAAATTTACTGTTTTTTCCCCTTTAGTAAGCTGTGGTTTATAACTCCCTATACCTTCAGGTCTTAATCCTTTCATCAATCAGCAAATCAAATAATGGCATTAAACATTAATACGACAGACAAAAAATATGATACTTTTTTCTTTCAAACTGCAGACCTCTAGTGTAGAAATGCCATGGCTACTCTTAGCTATACTCCCCTGTTGCAGACTTTTGAGGTGAAATGTGTGCTTAGACTGTTCTTTTTCCTTTTGGCTTGATAATTTGTTCCCCTGGCCAACCTGAACTAGATGTTCAAGGCTGTCTTCAAAAAGTTATGTTTTGTTGTATCCAGTGGCTACCTAATGCTTCCAAAAGCTCTCCATACGCTCCCTCTTATTTCAAACAGTGGAGCTATGGTATTTCTGCAGTAATGGCAGTTCCCTCTATCTCAGGGAAAATGAACAACAAAAGAAATAATGAGGAGTTGGTGGTGTAGTCAGGCAGTAGGCTCAGAGGCAATAAATCAGTGGTCTGCTTTTACTCGTCAAGTTTAGGCCTTGAAATTTTGGTGAAAAATCAAACACAGGCACAGTGGTCCTGAAACTCTTCCATCACACCTGGATGTTGTTGTGAGATGCCCCATCCTTGCTCCCTCTAGCCTCTCTGTGCAATACTGCTGCCTTGAATTCCCATCTAGTTTCCCTAATGCTTCCCACAGCACACTAATTTTCTCCTTATTGAAAGGCACTACATGATAGGACATCCTTATATCTGAATATCCTCATTTTTTACTGTGTAAAGCAATAAATTTATGAAAAACTTTATTTTCATGGGATATGACATGGTTTGAAAGGCTTTTTCTCACTCAGAAACCTCATTCTTCCTCGTTTTTTGTTCTGAAAGCTTATTTTTTTCACCTTAGTTAAATCATCTCTATAGATAATAACTCATATTTCAGTTGCCAGTAGGTAGTTTTTTTATGTTTCACTAATGTAGGTAAGAAGTAAGTAAATCCATATTCTTCAGTGCTGAAATTATCATTTATTACAGTCTGTTGTGGTGTATTTCATTCTCTTTATTGTCAAGTATATAAAGCCAACATTTTTTTCTCCAAAACTTTCGTGCTATGTTTACACACTTCTACACACAATTTTTGTCTCTTTTTCCCCCCTCAACCTAATTCTAACATGCGTTGCATATGAACTGCCCCAATTATAACAAATCTCCAGCAAGCAGCCAGCTGATGAGCTCACTTGAATTTTTATGTAAATAAGGAGCACGGGTCACTCCAGGACTGCGCTTTGTCAGTCCATAAGAAGAGTGCTATGGATTTCTTCTGGAAACCTTCCTAACAAAGTCGAGGAAAGGAGACATATGTCAGGTGGTTTTGGAAGTCTGCAGGGAAAATACACTTCAGAGAGCTACAGTGAATTTGCGCACAAACTCTTTGGTTGAAAGGGCAAAAGTCACGATAAATATTTCACCGCAGAATGAAAATAGGAGCTTTTCCCATCAGTCTGTTTTTACCAATTTCTGTCATTGTTGAACTTTAAAACACACTTTGCAGTTGAAACCTGCAGGTTCTTTGGGGGGTTTTTTTATACCTAAATAACTAAAAGCACATCTCATACTAGATGGTACTTGCCAGAAAACAACCTACAGAACCTAGGAGTAGCACTTGACGTCTAGTGAAGGATGTCTGGGTTGACGGAAGGAGCCTCTAAGCTGTCACTTAAGTTACTGCTCTTGCCTAAATGCTTGTCTGGTGTTAATTTTCAGCTATACACACAAAAAAAGTTAACCCAGAATTTGCGATTTTATATGGTACTCAAAGTTGATTTTCATGATGTCAACCTGAGCTCTCCATGCATGTCTTCAAAGCAGATGGCTGTTTCTCTTTAATTCAGCGACTCCTTACTCCCTCTCATGCCATATTCTTCTCCATTTAAGTTTAATGCTTTCACGAGAGGTATAAGAGATGGGAAAAATCCTAGGGCACTGTTTGCTAATGGCTTGCATTAGTGGATTTTGTCAAAAACTCTGGCACTTGGTATCACTTTGCAAATTGTTCTCTCTTAATAGTAGTACTTGACACATTTACTAAAAATTGAGCTTTCCATTTTGCAAGTTGGAATCTAAAGAACAGCAATGCTTTCCAAGCAACCGTACAGCTAAGGCACACTTTATATAAGGGGATGAGCTTTGTTTTTAATAGCACAGTCTGTTGTGCCTTGGTAATGAATCCAAATGAAAACTATGCAGTAGGAATACTCCAAGAATGAAAGAAGATTTCAGCCTGTGGGGGGCTTTTAGGTTGTTTTTTTCTCCTCTTTTTCTCTCTCATCTAACTAGCTAAGGGATTGCCAAGGCTTCTACAAATGGCAGAAATTTATGTCAAAGAGTTTAGCAATCAGTAAAGCCCTCCACATCTCCAGTGTATGCATGGTAGTTACTTACTGTGCAGAATCAGTTAAAAATTTCCTCCATTAAGTAGCAGTTATTCTGCCAGGTAAAAATAAATACCTTTATGCTTCCTCGGAGGTTTATCAGGGCTGTGGGCCCGTGGGTTTTTTTATTTTCTTTTCATTATTTAGGCTTTTTTTTTCCCTTTAGTTCTGATAGCAGCTTTTACAGTTGAAGTAATACGGCTTGTAAAGCTAAAATCAATTACAGTAGAATATCCCTTATGGATATCCTGTAGGAGATAGCCTGTATATGCACTGCAGGTTCCATTTCAAACTTTGAAAGCTGTAATCTGAATTCAGTACATGTAGCCATTAAGAATTAATACAAGATATAAAATCTCATTCGTTGTGTTTATAAAATGTCAGTCAAGTAGCAGCTGATGCCTAGAGTTGTGTTAGCACAGTAAGCTCAGGGTACAATGAGATATGTTTCAGGGATGTTTAATTTGGAAACCTGGGGAAAAATGGAAACAATGTATGACCTTGGGACACCAGTTCTTCAATGACTTGTTATGAGTGTCAGAGATAGATATATAGATATATATATATATATATGTCCTCCTCGATAAATATATATATATACACACACACGTGTGTGTGTGTGTATTTAACAAAGTTTCTGTGTTGTTGAAGCTACCTGAACAATCTACACTAAAGGAGAAACTGAACCTGAGCTCTTATGCATGGCTTTTCCATAATCATGTTGTCCCAAATCAATTTAAGGCTTCAAGTGTCAGGATCAGCACGGAAACTGTGCCTGCGGCAGAAGCGAGTGCAGTGCAGGAAACATTGATGTTGCTGCGTGAGGGATCAGTGTAAGAGGGGACTCTGGGGTAAGGGACACCTGTTAGACCAGAGGAAAGAGTCTAACTCAAAAGAGGCATTTTGCCTCTGCAGGACAGCTGAAAAAATTTCGCTGCCCAAGGCAGCAACTCAAGCATTCCTGTAGTTAAAGGACAGATATGTTCAGGAATTGCAGTATTAGAATTTTTAAGAGGTTTTTTTCTTCCTGAAATTCAGAGAATCTTAAGATTCCAATCAATTTTCAGAAATAAGAAATACTACAAGGTTGTGCTTTTCTCTTCTTTGCTTTCTTTGGGCTTGCTCTTGGAGTATAAGTTTGTGATTCTTCAAATCTCAGATGATTTAATTGATCCTGACCAGGCTGCACTGACTAAAAATTTGGGCCAAAAAGTTCACTAAGTTTGTGCATTTTTTTCTTTCTAAAGCTGCTTAATATATTTCATGTCATAGTTTATTAAAATACAATTTTGGCTTAATATAATGTAACTCTATTTTCTTTAAAATTGCATTAATCTTATATGATTCATACCTTGTGTGGGCATAATGTGCATGACATAGCATATTACACAAAATTGTCTTCAGATGTTGATAAGCTTTTTGAGGGAAATGGAGAAATGGTGAATACACAACTCCAGCAGTTCCCCAGATTTCATTCTGAGAGTCAACACTAATTCTTCTGTTGATACATTCCTTTTAATAAAGGAAAATGTTGTTAGCAGCATGCAATATCCACAAGCACAAAGAAATCTCAAATTGCAATTTCTGCCCTCCACTAATATCCAGCTATTTTCCCTGATAACAGTACCTTGCCAAAGTGCAGAACAATGTTTTTTTTTAAAAAAAGCAAAAACCAAAGTACCATACTGCACTGGTTTAATGACACACCAAGGTAGTGAAATACAGGGATGACATTTTTCTTATTTCTGCTACTTCCTTAAGAAAGGCAGTTGTTTTCCTGGAGTGGAAAAATGTCAGCTTTATCCAGTATTCCCAGAAGCATTGGTCCAGTGTATTGCATATTTGGAGAGTCAGTGCAGTTCAGGCACAACAAATTGTAAAGGTTCATCTAAAGCTAGGCAGTCCCAAAAGATCTTCATTTGGCACTTTCGCCTTGAGAAGTCCGTGGAGGCAATAGACTCATAGAAATTTAAGGTGTTTACAAACTGTGTGCCAGCTACTACAGCACTTTCTAGAATGCTGCTTATTCCATTTGGGTAACTTTTCCATGCTCAGCTGTGACAGGGGACACTGACACTGCTTGCATGGCACGAACAAAAAAAAATGGGAGACAAAAGTCTTTCTCTGCTGTTGTTCTTTGTTTATCTGTGTTTTATGCAACAATGTTTTTGTAAAACCCTGTTTGCTCTCCTCAAAAAATAACCCTATACCCAAACCCAGGTTGCCTTAGTGGACAAGTTGACTGGACAAGACTATTTGTCTTGATTTACTCTAAAAAGGCAATGTGCCCTCTGCAGTTAATATATACACACATGGAGAAATTTCAGAAAAAAAATGTGTTCACAGTGCCCTAGTTCTCAGGATAGGACCACTTAGGCTTCCTATTAATCTTCAAGAGGAATATTATGCCTGTAGCTTTCATTTTGTAAAAGAACTAGTTGCCCACCTAACTCCAAACCATGAACTATTACCACCTGAAAAAAAAGAAAAAAAGAAAATCTTGTCTTTTGTCTCCAAAAATTACTACACTGTTTCCTAGGAATTTTTTCATCGCTTGTGAAGAAGTATTAAAAAAAGTTGTCAGCAATCCAGTTATTGAATGACTTAGGAAAATGTGCCTTATTTGGACATCCCACAGCCAAGATGAGAATGAAACCAACATCTCCCAAATTTGGGATAATTGCAGTGAGCACTGAAGTCTGTACTTATTAACTGGTGGTGGTATCACATAATTCATGGTAAATCTGCTCCTCATAATCATCTGTTATGTACAAAAACTGCATTGGACTTTGTAAAGAACTTCTGAATGACCAGCACAGTCCTGTGTTTTTCCTGCAAATACTGGATTTATTAGGGAATGTGCAGCTCTTGTTCCAGTATCATAGGAGTTTGATTTTCTAATCAATTAATTAATACCTGGTACTAATTGTCTTGTTTATAAATGCTTGTCTATATAAGTAAGGGTATTTTTTTACAGTGAAACACACCACTTTCAAATATTTATCTCTTTATTGCATAAATCACTTTATATATAATCAAAATGCTTTCCATTTGATGGAGACTCACAGAAATGTAAAATCATCATGATTAACTGCCTTGGAGGCTTTGACACTAAGTTTCTTGTTTGTGTGCAAGTCATAGTTCTTTCAATGATACTATAAATTATAGTATAAATTGGCTTTCTAGGAGGACTTTACTAGTCATAAAGAACCTAATAGAATTCAAAATCTGATTTTATATAAGCTCTGGTCAGACAAAGTCAGCAATTTTGCATAACAAAATCCTACTACATTAGATGAGCAAGCTGACAAGGATGATGATGATGATTATCTGTGTTGCATCAATCAGTGCTGTTTTACTTTCCTCAAGCTGTAGTCAGCTTTTTTGCTTTTTGGCAAATTTTCTGTGTACTTCTACTTTCATTTTGTGTACGTGCTAAGAATGGATGAAGAAAGGCAAGTTGACTTTCATCTCTATAATTAACACTTGCATGAAGCATAAAACGTGAAAATTAGAAATGAGGATGTAACTGAGGGGGGAAGCTGAACCTGCCTGATCTTTTCTAGTTTGAAACTGCTTGACAGATCAGGCCTTTGAGATTCAAGTTCTATTTAGTGAAATGTCAGTCGGAAGCTGCTGAGTGGGAGGGACGTCGTCACTCACTCCTCAGAGACAGCTAATCATATCGTGGTGAGGAGGAAGAACTGCTTAATTCCTGCAGGCTTCACTTTTCAGAGAGTCTTGTGAATTACTTTTTGTAAATATATTCTGCTGGAGGTAAGCAGGGTGTAAGTACAGGATCTCACACAAAAGCTTCAAACCAAGCTCTCCAGCAGCCATTCTCAAGCTAAAACCCCAGTATTTACTCCTCATTTCTACCCGCCAGCTTCTTTTGCACTCCAAGAAAAAGAGGCAAATAGCTGAGTTAAGCTAGGTAGGGGGAAAAAATGGGTTTTGATGTCACTGATGTGTTTCGGTGTTTGCCCGTTTTTGCTGCCCAGAGCATAGAATGAAACTGTACTGGATTTGGAGATTTACTACTAGATTTACTTTTGAATATAGAGTGCAGTAATAATTTTGTAGCTATCAGGTTATAAATAACATAAGACTGAGCAAGGTGAGCAATCCAGGGTTGAATTGTCTGAGGTTACAATGCCCAAGCTTTAAAAAAGAGTTCTTAATTATATATGAACTTGGGTGATGCAATAAAGCTTTCAAGTACATTGCTGCCAAAGAATAGAAGCCATAGCTCCATCTTAGGTTCTGGGCATCCCGATGCAAATTTGGGAAAGTAAGAAGCAGTCTGAACGCAACATTTCCAATCTCCTAGGCTGAGCAAACCTTTGCTGTGTTTCAGCTGTGACCTGGAGGTTGTGGACTTTTTCTTACTCCTGCTGGAGACTGTTGTGGCCGATGCTGGCAGGTCCTTGGGCAGCCTGTAGCAGACACTTGCAGCAGAGACCAGGTCCTGCTTGCCCTGGCTGGGACAGGAGCTCTGACAACCTCCAGAAGAGACACTGCACGTAAATGTCTGTGAGCAGTGCCATCATTCCCTGGGACTGTGCAGTGCAGTGTAAGCCATCTCTTTCCATTTGGTGTTCGTGGCTCAGACACCTCGGTGGTATGGGAAGAGGAGTGGGGAGTGGTAGACATGTGAAGCAGTAGAATTTTACCAGCAAACCCATAGGCACTTTTAGGACTAGACAGGCTTCTCTGAAAATCACTCTCTTCCTCAAGCTCTCCTTTCTGTTTATGCAACCTTTTAAGCTTTCCAGTCCTCATAATGAATCTTGACTTAGTTCCTGTTTTAAGAACTGGAATAGGCTGTGAGAAACCAAGTCCAGAACTGTACTAAAGAAAGATGAAAGTGATTAGGGAAAAAAAAGCAAACTGGTTTCTTTTAAGAAAACATGAAAGCTCTAGAACTGATCCTAAATATAATGTGGGGTAGGTGGATAAATAGTTTTGGCTATATCTAGAGCTGAACAAGAGAACAGTACAGACACACCTGTAGAGTCTAGCGCTAAGCCAATGTTGTACTGTGCTGTGTCTGGTCTATAGGTGAGCTCTGCTATCCCTGCAAAGCTTTGCCCTTGGAAATATAAAAACCCCCAGTGTTAGTTAAGTTCCTCTGTCCTCTATTTCCACCCCTCCCATGTTTGCTTTACAGAGGATGACTGGCCAGAGGGGATGGTAGTTTTACTTATGGTCTGATTATGGTGCCTCAGGAGAGTAATAAATAGAAAATATTTAACTGGCATGCTGTATATTGATTAAAGATTACCAAAATGAAGCATGCTTATCTTTGCAAAGGCAATACAGTAACAAAAATGGTGTGTAGCCTTGATCAATGTAGCTTAAGGCTTTTTTTTCCCTATTATCTCTGAGTGCATTACTTTCACTGTCCATGTGATGGTGAGGGTTGCAATACAGTCATTTATAAAAATTTATTAGATTAGAAAGCCAAAAATTTGATAAATTAATAAAAATATTTTCATTTTTTGCTTTAGGCATGTATTGTAATGCCCTTGATTAAGGTATATGCCAATTTCTAATTGATGTGTAGGAAGTAGAATAGATTTGTGGGGGCTAAGATAAGCCGTGATAAGAAATACAGGGAACAGACGACAAAAAATGTTGTACATGTGTAATAAGTGATTATGAATCTCCCACACATCTTGAGCACAAAGAAACAAGCGAACAACTTAATATCATAAACAAAAGAGTACATTTTAAAGCTCAAAATTTCAAACTATTTTTACTGCCATTTAACTTTACTTTTAATGTAATTAGCACCAACCAGACAGAATTTAATGGGAATGTGTGAGCGCGTATGAATCCAGCCAGCCGCGCGGGGAAGCGCAGATAATATATTTAGTGCTTGAGCACAGTTAGCAGAGCGGTGTCACCGCGCAGAGAGATGTTCACGCTGTATAATTACCTTATGACAAACACACATATCGGGATTATAAAGAATATTTCATCAAAGAACCGTGCCATTCTGCACAGTCTATAATTTTAAGGAGAAGCGTTCCAGCTGTTGCCAGTACTGCTGTCAAGTTGCTATCTAAGCACACTCCCAGCACTAGAAAGTCTGATTTAATGCACCTCCTCTGGTCTGAATTTTTAAGAGTCCAGGTCCTAATCCCCAGTGTTCTTTCTGAGCTGTGCAAGACCAACTCCTTGCAAGTGTCAAAGCACCTACAAATTTAAGATTCACCCACACAGTGATTTTTCCAAAACCACTTTTCCATCATCTGCCCTTTTACAGTGTCTACATAAATTTCAAAAGAGTCTAATATTGATATCTGATGAGTGAAACAAAAAAAGGCCTGTGTGAGAAAAAAAAAATAGGGGTGAGGTAGCTCCTGGGGAATTATTTTCCCTTTTATTATCCTTCCAAAAAACCTGAGGGTTTAGAACTTTCATAGACAGGGACAGAGACTAACCCAGTGGTGAGAACATTCATCTGGTGCTTGTAAGGTCCAAGTTAATCTTCAGTACTGCACTTCTCTGTGTGAAAGGAAAGAATGTCAAGGCTAAGACTCTCCAACAACTTCATAACCAGATTCAGGAGAGTATGAAATCCAGCCACCTTACCTGCTTTGTTCATAAATCTTGTTCTCCATCACCTAAATCCTTGAATGATGGGCTATTATGAACTACATTAAAAAAAGTAATATAGACATCTGCCTACCTGTCTCAAAACTGGCACAAATCAGCCCATGTATGTGTGACAGAAAGTGTGTATGCACACAAAGTTATGTATATATTCAATTTGGTGCCAATATTTTTGCTAATAAAAAGTCAGAAATTTCCAGCCTGCTCTGAATGACTTTCTGTCAAGCTCCAGACAAACGTAAAAAGAATGATATGTGCAGCTGGGACTTCTGAATTTCAGTCTGCCTTTGCCTTTAACATTTAGCTAATGCCAATTAGTGTTCCATAGTTAATATGAGAGACTCTGTGTTTAGAGGCTTGTAAGCCTTTTCCTTCTTCTCTTATTAAGAGCATGTAGTAAATAAGATCTAGTACTTTTCAAGATGTTTTGCAGCAGAATTAGGAATATAAAGCTATAATTTCTGGAGTTTTTTTGAAGGACTAGAAATTAAATACATGTAAAACCAATTGAGAATTATGAGAAACAAAGAAAAGGCCTGATGACTTGGTGTATTTATACAATATTTGTTGCATAAATATTTATACAAAGGGAGAGGAAAATGTCCCAACATTTAAAAATGTTAGTGATTCCTGGCAGCTCACCCTTCCAACCACTGTTTATAAGAGAAAAATACTTTTGCTTGGTCCATGCAAATAGGAAAAGACTGTTTTCATGGGTGGGTTTGAAAAAAGCAAAAAGCAGAGAAGCGGTCCTTCAGTTCTCAACCCCCATCTAAGTCGACAAAAGAGATTTTGTGGAGCACACCAAAACATTTAAAGAAGAATTGGTGGCTCATCAGCATTGTTCAGCACAAAGCTGCAAATCAGCCTGTTTCTGAAGAGCAGATGGGCTATATTAAATAGGCTTATAATTCTGTGCTGCCAGATTCACATAATTGAGCTCTGAAAACAAATCCCCTGGTATTTGATGAAATCCCTCAAGAAGGGCCATGAGGATACCCTCCCTACCTTGCTTCCCTGCCTTCACATTACTTTTTGATGACCAGATGCTGAAAAATGCTGAACTGGGGTCTAACATTTTAAAACAGGCTTTGCATGCTGAAGTTCATTTAACTTTGGTGGTATCTGCTGTCAGGAATTCAGGTCAGGTTCCATGACTCTGAGGACAAACAGCGAGTGGCCTCTGCTGCTTTAGGTTTGACAAGCACATACCTGAAAAAAACCCAAGAAATGAGTAAACTGTGCAGCCTGAAATTTCCTGTAGCAAAGGAAACGTCTCCAGAAAATTGCAAGGGCACTAGAAAAACAGTTCATTTCAGGAGAGTTCTTCAAGTGAAATTGAGGCCAGCTCCAACCACCAGCACTTAGGGCCAACTTTAAGTACCTATAATCTGTCTCTTTCTCTTGGTAACAGGGTGAGGGTTGACAAGGGATGGAAGGAGAGAGAGAGAGATCTGAAAAGCAGTTGTTTTACGAGCAGGAGGTAAATGTCTACCCACTCTGAGAAACATCATACCTTCCCTAAAAGTAAGGAAAAATTCAGGGTGCCTTCAGTCAAGTCAAGACTCTTCTAAGTTTCTTGTGGAGTTTGACGTCTTTAGTTTCCTCATGCATTTAACTCCTCTGAGAATACTTCACGCATAAAAGGTTGCCTACTTATGAAGTTCATTTCAAGTGAAAATTGGAATTTTTACCGGAGAAAATGAAAGTTTAGTGAATTTAATTTAATTTGCTCTATTTCCAAATTTATCTCCCTGATTTTTTGCTTATTTTCTTGGAAAATTTGACTTTTTCTCTCCTATAGTCAGTTCTATAATTACATTTATAAACTTCTTAAGGAGAGTTGAGATTCACTTTAGTTGATCAAAAATATTTTTACTCTACTTGATTTTGTTAATTCACAAGTTAAAAATGTGTTATATTTTGCGTGTACAAACAAGAGACAATGTTCTACATTGCCAACACATTGAAACATAACTGTGAATTGCATTATATGCTGCCCCAATTAATGGATAAATGTCTCTTCCACAGAACCTTTACTAATTGCCGAAGATGAGAAGCAAATAAGCTATTAAAAAAAGTAGTGAGGTGGAACTCAGATTTCAGATAGCTTATTAGAATAAGACCATTTTTTAAATGCTTCCCTTTTGCTGTGTACTTTTGGTTGTCTAATTGGACAGCATCTATTTTCAAAATTCATTTAAATATTATAAAACAAATGTTTCAAACTGCATTTAAATATTTCAACACAATTTCAACTGATTTTTCATTACACTGTGAGAGCTTGTTTTCTCCTTGTGACCAAGTACACATATTGATTTCAGATTATTTACTTATGGTTTCTTTCTGTCACCTGGAAGAGGGGGGACAAACAGGGCCACTGACGGTGTTTTTGTTTGGTTTGTTTTTTCCTGCCACTTGCAATCATTGCCAAGAGCAGTCCCTGCTGCCTGTAGTAGCTGATACTTCACATGTCAAAAATTTACCAAGTCCCTAGCCTTCAGCTGAGTGTCCGTTCCAGTGCTCATCTGAGACTGCCACAGTGTTTGTGCTGCACAAATCTATTTACTCGGGGGAAACGCTTTCTGAACATCGGTGCATTGGCAGTGCTGCTCCAGAAGCAAGATGTTTGTTTGCATTTATGGTGTTTTTGTATTTACTGTCGGTGCAGAATGTTTGTGTGACTGTGTTATCATTTAAAATAGGTAATCCACGACCCTGTATGGATGCACACCTGGACTTCCCCAGATGTGGGCACTGGTTACTTTTCCCTTGTAGGGGCATGTGTGCATGCATGTATGCAGTATGCATATTTTTAATATTCATATTATGTATAAATATGTGTATTTACATATATATACACATACATAACAGCTGAGCTCCTCTATTTTAACTCCAGCAGCCTTTGCCTCTCTCTTTTTGTCATTTCACTTTCCAGCAAATATTTTTGGTTTGGTTATCTGGCGCCGGATTAGGTTTCTGTTAATAATTTAGTGAAGCCAAGTAAGGAAGGAGACAAATGTAACTCTGAGAAGCACTGAGCATCTCCTTGTAAATTCATATCCCAATTCCTTGTGTCAGTAGAAGCTCTATTGTACTTCAGCAACATCAAAACCTTCTTTAATGCTCTTTGGCCTCATGGTTGGGGTGAAAAACCCGTGAAGTAATGTTTTTATTTGTAAGCTCAAATTATTTTTATTGATAACTCTGCATTTTTAGGCAACTCTTACTGAACTTAAATGTGTATCCTTTCAAACTTTTTTCTTCTGAGGGTTTTAAGCACCCCTCCAAAATTGTTAGGTACTGCAGATGACGGAATGGTATAACACCATTGACTGCAATGGAGTTCCTGTGAGGATCAATATGGTGGGCTTGTTGCCTTTTTTTCTGTGTCTTTAAATACTGTTACCCTTTATTGATTTGATTGAATCATTTGAATGGTATTGATTACTAGGTTTGGACTCTCTATTTTCTTGATAAAATAAATATTGAAAATTCATGAGGGATTTTTTTTTATTCCTTTTATATCATTTAGAAATAGCATAAAAGTAGTTCAGAAAGGCAGCTGGCCTGAGAGCCAGAGGATGTAAAGGAAACAAAAAGATTGTCAGACTGGGGAATGTACAAGGATACACTTGTATGTCACACATTCAGCCTGTGTGGCAAACTACTCCATGGGCAATACAGAATCTCATCTTCTGTGGAAAGCAGAGGTACGTTCTGCAAACGTTAGCCTAGAAATCTTTCCCAGTTGCTAAGTGTAGTTTGAAGCTGCAAGCCTTACAATCTTTCACTATCATGCAACCCACATGACTTTATATTCTTGATATACTTATATACGCATTTCTTAGTTCTCTCTGCTTACTTGTTAAATAATGAATCCATCCTCAACCTAGTCATGTGTGGTTTTTTTTCCTTTTCCTTTTGGAGAATATATCCCTCACTCATTTTCAAATTCTCAGTGTGTGTCTCCTTCAGCATAGATTTATATGGAGACAGTTTGTATCCACAGTGTCAGAGGTTAAAGTATGTTATGAAAATTAATATCAACCACATCTTTCTTCCCTTAAAAGGGTATGCAAGACCTCGATGTTCACCAACAGAAGACTATAGCATGCTCTAATGACTTGGGCAGACAAAGTGAGAGAACATTTATGAGCCTTTTGTCACAGGAACGCTTCAATGACCTGGCACAGGGATCCATCATGTTCTAAATTAACCAACTCAGTCACTGAAGACAGAAAAAAATAAAACAATTTGTCTAGAAGAAAGAAAGAGGGGTTCAGCTTTATTTTCTATTACAATTTAAAAAAAAATTCTGTATGTACTGTTCAGGCTTCCTTTCTGGAAGTTACCTTTTCCTCTATTTTGCTGACACCTCATGAGGCTATAAATGTGATGTATTGGAACTGACCTAGAATATAATCATCTATTGAGTTGTGTGCTTATCTAGTCCAGGTAATTATTTTCTTAAACATTTCTGACAAAATATTTCTGAATTGCAAATAAATCCAGATGACAAACAGATATGTAGGAATTGCCTATCGTAAAAATCCAATCTGTATCCTAAATCTCAAGGGTTTCAGCTGTTCAGCCTTAATGCAAGAACACTGAAGTCTGTTAGACATGAGCAGCAAGTAATATGATACAGAAAATGAGAAAAATATGCAGAAATGACTAGCATTGTTCTGGATCAGGGTGAAATTCACATTGCTTGATCACAGATGAGTTAAGCATCTGCTACTACATGATATAAGTTATCAAGCAGAGATCCTAATTTGCTGTTGGGTTTTGTTGACAAGAATATAAGGGAGTTAATCCATGTTAAAGATTTGACTAAATAATTCCTTAAGGTTTACGTGCACGCATATTTTTGTATGAATACAGAATCACAGACTGGATAAGTTTGGAACATACTACAGTGGGTCATCTCATCCAACC
>VYZT01041075.1:0-13983 GCA_013400735.1 Pomatostomus ruficeps
TTGATGTTATTAGCACCATGCTCAAACAACTGAGCTTTCCTTTGTATTTTTCTTTCAAGGCTGCTTTAGCCCATAGCTTTTACTAACTGCATAAAACACTTTTATTCAACCAGTTGGTTGAGGGAAGACTATATTTTAAATAATTTTCAGTACAGTTGACTTTTCCCTGTGGTGCAGAATAAGCAGAATAATGGCCAAGAATGCGGAAGGATTTTCGTGCCCCCTAGTGGCTCTTCGTCCTCTTCTTCCACTTCGTTCTTCTCCTTTTTCTTTGTCCACCTTCTCCCATGTTCACTTGTTCCTAACTCCGAAGCAAACCTAGGTCCCTTGCCTGTTTTTCTTTTCTGAGTGCTAACATTATATAACCAAATCACAGAAGGCAAATGAACAGTGGAATTTAAGGAAAAAAATATTTTTCTTTCTGTCTTTGTAAGCCTGGTTCCCAGAGAGAGAAACTCATTCTGGAGTGAGACTTAAAAAACTGGCTAGCTGAAAAGCAAGACTGACTCTTGAAACAACAGCTCAGAGGAAGAAGCTCACAGGAGAATTTTGCTTTTCTTGGTCCCTGTCTAGAAGCTCTAGGATAGAAGTTCCCAAGCATAAGCTGTGAAGGGAGGACTTTGTAGCAGTTGGAGAAAATCTGGAAATACTGTTCTATCTGTAGTGAAAATGGATTCGAAGCTTTTGCAGCAATAAGACCCAGTGTTACAATTTTCTGCTTTATGAAGGTGACTTTCTTCTTCCCTGCCCACTCCAAGCTATTAATCCTTTTCTTCCATATGTAGTTCTTTTTACTGCATTTTACCTCCCTTTCTGTTTGTTAGATTTCTTCTTACTTCAAGGACAGTATTAGAGCTGAAAATACAATTATTCCACTAGACTGCAGTGAACACCTCTTAGTCAGAGTATTTTATCTCAATAGTAGCCTTATTTTTCTTATCTGGAAGGTTTGAAGGGTTTGTTTGCCAGGACTCAAGCAACTGTGATTTTTTTTTTAAATTTTTTTTTTTTTTAGTGTTTTCTGTACAGGCATTTTTTTCCCTGGGATACACAGTAATATCTCCACTATCTGAGTGTATGAAGGCTTTTCTTTTTCTCTGCTCAGACATAAATGTGTTTTTCACGTTGGTCTGTTCTGGAATGAATCTTTAATTACCATTTTGGATTTTGTCATGAGTTGAGAAGGCCAGTTTGAATGCAAGGATTTGGCTGTGAGGAAGTGAAAAATTATGTTCTCTGAAGAGCTTTTGTGCAGCTTCATCCTGACAGCTGTAATATGGTAATTGTGCAAGTCTCTGTCCGAGAACTGGTACCTTGTATCTTTGTGTGGGCTTTGCACTTAGCAACTAAGGCAGCCATCATGAAGGGTTTAAGGGTTTGAATGCTCTTTAATTTGGAATGGAAATATTGCTACTGTTCTTAGGTGGTGTAGGAGATGGCTACAGTGATAACTAAAAGCCTCTTTATAAATCAACATGTGCTACAATTTTCAAGCAGGCCTTTAGTGTAGTAAAACTGAATACACTGGTTCTTGTGCAGCAATTGTTATGGCACTCACATCTGCCGGAGATCTGTGCCTAAACATCATAAGCTGGTTGGCTTTGGGCAGAGTAGCTCCTGGGAATACATGACTAAATGGACAATAAATCACCTGAAATTGGCCTGTTATTATTTCAAGGTCCTATTCCAGAGATGTACTGGAGACTGAATGCATATCTGTTCTTTCCCTGAGGTATGAGTCAGAAGCTTTTAATTCTCTAACTTGCCAATGTCTGTAAAACTGTGTTTTAGAAATTAGTAAATTCCAGTAAAGAGATGCCAGGTTTGGTTTGTGTGAATTTTTTTTCTTAATTTATTATTTAAAAGACATACTGAAATTGTTACCTACTGGTTTTTTTATTTCTGTAGTGTCCAAACATAATTTTTTTTCTTTAATCTGGGATAAATAATATGTGTGGATCAATTCACTATGTGTATGAATATGGTGATTCTGGATCATTTAGCCCAGTTATTTGTCAAGTTCCTGATTAATACTAGATGTCTGAGAGTATAATAACAGGGAAGGTAGATAAATAATGATTTTGCCTCAGAATATTTTCTTAGCCCCCAGCAACTTGTAACTAAGACTTCTAGAGCTAGAGGTGTTGCCATCTATGTAATAACCTTTTGTTGCTGTTCCTGTTGTGAGTTTATGTAGTTGAATTCATGTAGAGGGTGTAATGCCCTGCTGCCAAGTGTTCCACATTTTAACTACGCATCGCAGGAAGAAATATTTGTATTGAACATATTTTATTTGGAATCCTTCAGTTCTTGTACTGGATTAGAAGGAAACAATTGTATCTTTTTCTGGTTTGGTTTTTTGGGGGTTTTTTTAGCTGAAATGCTTTTGGCCCAAACAATAAAAGATTAAATTGGCAAATTGTATCTTGTCTAAAACTTTATGGATTTGGGACAATAAAAAGTATGCAGCACACTGTGGCTTTGTACAGAATTTAAAAACTCAGGTTTATGGGTGTTCGACTTGAAGTGAGAAGAGGAAATTAAGAGGAAAGACTAAAATTTCACAACGTAGAAATTCAATATTGCAATTACTTTAACGGGGGCTTAATTATAACTGAAATTTATATAAGTCAATTGAGTTATGATTTTATTTTTTTTCAACCTGATTTATACTAAGTTTTCTATTTGTACATAGTGGGGTTGGGATGGAATTTGGGCAACATGAACCAAAGAGAAAAAACCCAGCTGAAGTATGTATAAAGAATACTTACTCCTGTCTACTCCAGCTATGTGATTAATTGGTTCACATTAAAAACACTTAAATTTTTTTAATTTCCTATTCTTTGTAGGATGGGATGAATATGTGCATGTTTATGCAAAACACCCTAACCAGACTTATGAGGTAATGTATTTTATTTACCTATTTATGAAGTAGTTATAAATATCAGAATGTGTTTTGGCTAACTCTTTAATCAGATGTTTAAAGTTAAATACATGGTTTTAAGTATGTAATTTTGAATCCCAGACTTTGTATTCACACATCTTAATCAGGTAGGTATTTATGGATTTAAATTAGACCTTAACATTTTGCAACTATTAGACTTTACAGAGACTAGAACAGGAAAAAAACCCCTAGGCTTATACATGTAGAGCTAGGAGATACCCAGAGTTAAGGAAATCTAGGCCTTCAAATTTTCTGAAACTTGACCTCTTTAACTCATTGGAAATTGGTAGCTCTTAAATAAGAAGCAGCAACAGGTTATGCAGCCTACATAGGTAACATTTATTTGATATATTTATTTAATCTTCCCACTTCACAAGAGAAGTGTAGTCAGTTCTACCATCTGGTACTTCTGAAAAAAAACAACCTTTCCTTTAGACTTAGCTTCCCTTAAGAAATCACGTTCCTGTTAAATTCATTTGTGGTAGAGTCTGTCTTTTCCTACTCAGAGCTCTTTGAAGATGAATACTCTTTGTTTTAAAATATTCTTTATTTTCAAATAATCTATATGAGAAAGTGTTATGAATTAACATTTTTTCTGTAAAATTACCCAGGAGATTGGAGACTTATATTAGTAGTACTGTAAGGAAGCCTCAGGATTCGAAGCCATTTGCATAAGCTGGTCTCTGTATAATCAAAATTGATGGGGCAAAGCTAAGAGGAGGAAGATGTGTGAAGATTAAGCCCCCACCTCAGGTGTGTTGATTTAGTGTATGTTTGAGCCATGGTTCAGGGAGAGCACTGAACTGCTGTCTGGGGACATTTGTTGTAGATAGGATTAGTCTCCCTCGGAGCTGAGGCTGACTGTAATCCTGAAAGAGGTGCCTCAAATGGATTAGAGTGTGGATGTAGCCATCTTGGACCCGTATCTTCTGGTTTCTCATAAACCACAGGAAAAATGAGATTGCCCTCTTCCACTGGGTTCACTTGTGCCATCTGTTGTATGAACTGTGTCGTGGCTTGTAAGTGAACTTGGGCCATAAGAAAGTGTTGGTGCTTCTGTTAAAGCAGAACTAAAACCAAACATGTGGTTATGATTAGGAAGCTGACTTCTGAATGTGGTTTGTAAACTGCTCAACAAGCTAAATGTCTCTACATAGTAAAAGATGAAACAGCTGTATTATTGTGCAAATTCTGTGACTAACCAGCTGTCTTCATTTCTTAGGGAACTTGCCTTATCCTAAGTCACTGTTCTTTAGTATTCATTTCACATCAGCAGTGGGGAAACATACTCTTCCTTCCCTCTGTCCTTTGAATTACCTTGAACATGATTAAATACCTTGAACATGATTAAATACAACACCAACAAAGGTAACAGATTGCTGCTTTCCTCAAAAGGTTTTATCTGCAAAAAAAAGTTTTGTTGATGACTGAGATAGTAGCACTCTGTTTGAAGAAGCTGCTGAAGCTATCATGGTAAATCTCATTAGTTTTAGATAACCCAGCCCTTCAGTTCTTTGTGTCTCTTTCTGCTGCTTTTTGGGGTGTACTGGCTTAGACTAGAATCTTGTGTTGCTATCCTGTCACTCCTTGCAGGTAGTCTTTTTAGGTATAACCTATAGCAGGTATTTTTGGTAACGTGTTTTTCAGTACACAATATTTATTTTGATTCCATTTGATATATCTGTCTTGATGTTTCATTTTGGGATTCCATATCAATTATGCAATAGTAATTTTGACATAAGTGGAATTGGTATTGTGCTGCTTACCCACAAAGATCTAGTTACTTGAATAAATTGGAGCAGTATATTTTTCTCAGCTTTTACTTGAGAGATGGTTTGGTTGAATTGTTTTGTAATTTCTGAAAGGCTAAAATTATGGATTTTACTCACTGAAGTCTCTTTTGTAGGTTGCCTTTGATCAGTGTTGCACTAGTTCAAGGAAAAGCTTTTGGAGGAGGAGCAGAACTTACCACAGCATGTGATTTCAGGTAAGACTAACAAGTTGTGCAGCTGTTACGTTGGGTCAGCAATTTAATGATTGTACAAGTGAGAAGCCTGAGGTACCACTTCTACCAGAAGTCACGTTCCTGGATTCCAAGGTGTTTGCAACTAGATTTTGTCAGCAGACTTCACAGGAAAAAAAAAATAAGTTGGGGTTTCTGCCAGGTTATGTGGTTTGGATCACTGTGCAAAACAAGAGCAGTAAGGAACTCCAGTAACTGTCTGTGTTACACGCCAAGTGGGTCCAACTCACCCCTGAGTGAGAGGAAGAAGGGCTGCAAAATTGTGTATCTCCCTGTGTCTCTTTATATGAATGTCATAAGTAAAAATAAATAAATCTCTTCATTAGTCTTGTATTTCTTGTTCTGGGTTTATTATTTGTAACGTAATTTTGTGCTGCACAGTTGTTGAAACGAGTTTGAGGTGCAGAGGAAAACAAATAAGGTTTTGTCCCTGTTTGGTTTTGGTTTTTTTTTCCATGCAGGTGCAGGGATTTGCTACCATGAAACAACTGGTGAAAAAGAGGGACTTGAATTAAACAGGCAGAACAGGAATGAGAAGAAACTAAAGAAATGTCACTTTATATAAACCATTGCTAATGTGTGAACAGCCTACAGATATAACACGATAAGCACAGTGGGCAGCATTTCTGAAAATGAGGAGCTTTTAGTGAAATTTTTATCTAAGAAAAGGAAATGTGCTCTTGAGAAGGGCCTTAGTGCCTGAAGTGGGAAAGGAATTGCCCCAAACAAGCTGAAAGAAGGTACACTCTAAACTAAACTAGAATATTACACTGTCATTCGAACGATCAGGAACAGGCTTTGGATAGAGGAGATGGTATCTGCATTGTCTGAGCCACTTGGAAGCAATATTCCTTTGCTTTGAAAGTAGATGTGGCTGGATCTGTCATATCTGTTCATATCTCCTCAGCACATGGTGAGCTGAAACCCCAGCTGTGATGTGAGTGCAGGCTGTGTTACGCCTGGGAAACAGTGGAGAGGCTCCATGTTTGACAGCTGCAGCGCTGGCAGGAGAATGCACCTGGGACACTCAGCAAACCTTTCTGTGTCTGTGAGCCTGTTGACAGAAAGTGTTTCTTGTTATCTCTAAATAGGAGTTTAGGGAATGGGAATATAATGAAATGGAAATCTTTTGGCTTTCTAAAATACGTAGTCTCTACTTACACTCCAGCTATGCTGTTTTGACATGCTGTGTAATTATAGGCATTGTCAAGTAGCTGTTATTTGCATGAATTGAGCAGCTGCAATTCCTCTCATGCACTGCCATAATTTTCATAATAACTACAGCTGTTGATCCATCTTCCATTATTTTCTACACACCCATCCAGTGCAACTAAACAACAGCAATTCAGGAGCAGCAAATGGGGCTTAATTAATAACAGCAACAAGAGAGGGAAACATACTCTGTGCTGTTATTACTCTTGAATTTGAGAATTTTAATACTGGTGGACAAAATTCCAGGGTTTTTTTGAGGACTGTAAGTAGGTATTAGTGGAACAGGTATGCTGTCCGCAGTGACTAGAGGACAAAAGATAGACTTGAGACAGAAATCAGAGATTTGGTTTTTTCCTTGCATAAACTGTTTGGACATTTAATTTTTTCAAAAACAAACTGAGTTTTTTGTGGCTGCTTTTAATTCTAGATTTTCAAATACAATTCTGTTTTTCTCAGTCCGTGTAAACTATTAAACTGCTTGGGTTTAGCCTGAAATATTTTCTTATTTTTATCTCTGACACTTTGTACTACATTAGCTATACTGATATTGTTGAAGCAACTGACTTGAACTAAAATGACCTAGGCACCTCTTCTGAAATGTGCTCTGGCAGCATGATGCACTTCTCTACTAAAGCAAAGGTGTGGACAAATCCAATTTTAAAATAGCTGAGGTGGTTCAAGATATTACTGATACATTCTTCCTGTAGCACTTCTTGTGGCTAATTGTTTCACTCTGTTTTAAACTGCTCATTTTAAATTGGATTAGAGAGGGCTTGTTTGAACTTCGCACATTTAGTGCTGACATAAGGACAGTGATGAAAAGTGAAAGCATCTTAGGTCAGTCCACCTTTAATCTGGAGGAAGAAGTCTTCTCAAAATATCTTCTTCAGTCTTAGCTGCTTTATGTGTTCTTAGAATATGACTCTCCAGAAGAGCAGCATCCTTATAAAGATCATAAACATATTGCTAGGGGAAAAAAAAATTCAGACCAGTCCAAACCAGAGCAAGGTAATTAATTTCCTTTCAGACTTTTTCTGATACGAAAATTGAAAAGATAAAGCTTCTGACACTATAATAATTTATCTCAATTATTACTGCAAAACTGAGTAATGTAGAAGAGTGCAAGTATGAAACTCATTCAGACAGCTGAGCATTTTAGTACTGTTTTCAAGAAATACTGGCTTTTTTCAGTGTGGCACAGTTGAACCTGGGAAGGTAGCTTGTAGTTTCTACTGCCAAATGTTAATGTATTTTACAGCTCTGCATGACACTGCAGCCATTTCAGTGAGGTGCAGAAGTGAATGTGCTGTTGGATTTAGTGATGCAGTTTTACAAATAATTGAAGTACCTGCACTGGGTTCCTATATGCAGAAACTTGAAGTGTGTCTTGTGCTTACACAATGTGTGAAGGTAAGGAGAACAGATTTTGCAGGGTTGATTGAGGAATTTGGACAGGAATACAGGAATGGTAGTGGATTGTTGAGCAATAAGCTGACAGATATGGGGAAGAGACAGTTGGTAACGAATCCATTTGTGCTATTAGCAGATCACAATAATCTCGGCACAGTCACTGCAGTACACTACGAATCAATAGCCAGAATAACTAACTTTGAATTCTGAGCTGTCTTGTCTTCTCTTTCTTGTTGGTGCCTTTGAGAAATCTTGCGGTGTCTTTTACGCACATCTACAACTTTGAAAATTTGGTCTTACATCACTTGGAAAATGGACTTCCATTGTATCTGAGTGCTTCTGAGACACAGAATCTCTTTCCCCTGTCCCCTTTTTCCTCTCTAATGCTGCTGCAGTCCAAGTAGAGGCATGTCCCTGCCATGTCAATCAGATTTAAAAGGTGGTGTCTCGAGGCAGAGAACGAGACTGCAACTATAGAAAACTGCCCATTTCTCATACCATTGATCTCAGAATGAGCTTGCAGGTAGAGACAGCAGTAATTTCCTTTTCTTCTTTAGAAAATAAATGAATGAACTATAGTTTCTTCAGCTGTGGTTGATGTGCAGTTAAATGGCAAAGGGCCAGTTTCATTACTGTTGTAGGTGCTGAGCTAACTGTTAACTTATGCTAATAATACTGCATTTATCAAATTGGCCTTCCTTCATTTTAGCAGCGTGTGTTCTGTATTTTTGTGAAATATGTGGGCATGCTTAGTATTACATTTTAAGATGTTAAACATGTTCCATGAAACACTTAAGAGATACAATGAAATGAAATATTAAATAGCCTTTGGTGTGCATGTTCCTGTGATAATTTGTTTATTTACTTTTACAAGATGCATTTAGTACATTAAATGCAACTTATAGGAAATCAAAGGAGCAGAAGATAATCTAACTACAGCATAGATGTAGGTCCACTATGACCAACTTTTCAGTTGGTTCACCTTTCAAAAAGGAGAAGTGGAGGAAGCTGTAAAGACTTTAGTATTCTACAGTAAACTTTTTTAAAAATGGGTTTCAGAACATCAGAGCATAGCATATGTGCTTCTTTGGGAATATTTCACTCTATACAAGGATTTGGGCTTTTAATTTTATCAGGAGGAGCATTTAGGTGCACAAGATGCAGCTGTTTGAAATAAGGGTGCCTCAGTGCATAGTAGCAGTTTTCATTGGGCAGAGCCTGATATGAATGTAGCAGGATGAGGTTCATATATTCGTGAGTTCTTGCAGAGTCCAGGCTCACAAAGCACTTTTCATTCATCTGACTGTAACATTGCTACACATCATCAGAGAAGAATCAGTACCCAAATCTGAGAGTGGATTCTCTATAGAAGCCTAAAAGATAAGGGGCTAAAATGTGTATGTTTCAAACACTGACACCTGGATAGCTGTGGAGCCAACCAAGGATTGTTGGTAATAACACACTCTGGGAAAGAACAGGATGTGGGTGGAGAAGGGGGCCATATGGTGGTAGAGCAGTGCTTTTCTGGGACAAATGTCCTTGTTATGGTGCCTGGAGATAAGCACAACACAGTACAGGGCAGGTGCAGGAATGAGGTTGAGAAGTGAGCATGCACTGTAGTGGAGGATTAGGACCATCAAAGACCCCTGAAGCTGCCAGCCCGTTTCCAGAAAGGTCTAGAAGAAAGGACTGTGCATAATAACTAATTTTCATAGAAAGTGAAAAGCTTACCTCCAGGACAGGGTAAGCATATCTTTAAAAAGGTATCCCCACAAAGCCTGGGCGTGTGTACGCCCCAGGACCCTGGATACTTGTCCATCTGGATCAATGCTGGAGCCAGTACTGGTGATCTCTCTTATTCTCTTCCTTCCTTCCTTTCTCTCTCATGCTCTTTAATTTATCTCTTTCTCTTTTCCCTTTCAGTCTACCCCTTATCCAAAACCCACTGCTGTGTGCTTATACTGGTAGGTCAGGGACTAGAATAACAATGTCCATGCCAAGTGTGTAAATTAATAATAAAATTCTATAAACTTTTGCAGACCCTCCTGCTTTTGCCATTCCTTTCAACGATAAGCATCTATGAATCTTGGGTTCTCCCTTCCTCCTAAGGGTGGGGCACCACATTCTCACGGCTTAAAGTGCTTGCTGTATTGCAGAGATCGCTTTTTTAAACTATGTAAAATTTTGGTCTCATATATATATACGTGTTTATGTGTGTGTATTTAAAATCTCCTGCAAATCTGTTGGCACTTTTAGAATTCCAACGCAGTCCTACATCACTTTGCATTTTTAGAGTCCTGGGGGGTTTGTTGCTACAAGTTTCTGATTATGATTTTAAAAGTCTCACATTGCCTGCCTTTGAGAAGGCTGTTCTTATTTTTGACGTGGTACATTTGACATCTGGTTAAGTAAGCATTGCTAGAAATGGGCTCAAGAGCTTGTGTTATTTGGCTTGTATTTATGGGCTGGTGTCGGGGTGTTTTTTATGAGTTTTCATTTGGGATTGAATTTTGTGTGTTTACAGTCTTTCAGGCAGAGGATTTTTAGATGTAGTCTACAATTCAAATTTACCACGGTTTAATTTTAATAGAAATTTAAATAGCATCAATACTGCATGACTTTGAGTTGACGTTTTCTTTCTGAAGTTGTCTTTTTGCAGGGATTTACTTCCTTCTCGGTTGTTTAGTTTGTTTTGGTTTCTTTTTCCTTTGGGAGGCCAAACCATCATATCCCGGGTAAATGAAATTTTTTCTTATCAACATGTGTCTACGTTTTAGACCACTTGTACCATGCAATCTTACATCCTTTCTTGTGAACAATCCTGTCTGCAGCTGATAAAATGTGCTGTGTGATAATAATAAGCAGAGATAGTTCAGATAATGGAAAACTTAGATAAGGCAGATTTTAGAGAATGCAGATCTGGACCCATTCTAATACTTGCTGATACACTGAGCTGTTGGTCCACTGCAGAGACGCATTTAAGATTCAAAGAGAATTTGAGAAAAGGAGTACAGAATGCACTGGAATTGTCCATTATGCTTGCATCTGTGAAGTGACTAATTCCCAGTTTAGATAAACTGGTATTTGAGGTATTTGAGTTTGATGCATTGTTGCTGATCTTCACTACAAATATATATATATATATATATAAAAATCAGATAGCTCCACAAATTGGTTAATATGAAGTATGAGAAGCACTTATATATTCCACTCTTCTGGTTTTGAGGTGAGGTTATACTGAGCTGTGGCATCGTAAGGACAGACTGCTTCCTTGCATATGGGAGGAGAGTGCCACTGTTTCATATTCCCAGCTCACTTCTTACCTGTAGTTTGCCAAGTACCAGTGAAGATGCCTGTATGAGTCAATTGGCTCACTAAAAAGCAACAGAAAGCCTGGGTTTTTCCTGTTTTTACGGTTAACTAGAGTGGCTTGTAAGGGAATATAATATTGGCTAGAGCCAGTGTAAAGGAGGGCATAAGTCTCTAGGAGATGGCAAAGAACTGTAGGGGGTGAGAATACAATCTACTTCTTTTGGCTCTAGGGAGATGTTAGATACCCTCAGTTTCCCCTGAAGCGACAGCTTTCAACTGCCTAACTTTGCACTGGATCAGCTTCCAGAGAATGTCTTCCTGAGTCCCTGTTAGCTGTTTCATTTTTCAGCCCTGACATGTGCTATTGAAGGACTAAGAAAAAACTCTTCCTCTTTTTATCACTCCAAGTAGCAATATAGTTAACATTGTAGATCTCTGAAGGGTAATCATCCACATCAGGGTTACTGTTCATTGAAATGACCAGCTGTTTCTGAAATGACTCAGTTTCCCTGGGTGTAAGCAGGTGCTGTGTGGATCTCAACCTACTTTCACTGTAAACATTGCCTTCAAAATTGCAACTTCCAGTCTTCTCTTCAGCCCCTGTTTGGGGTTTGTTTTTGTCTCTGATCCAAAGCAACCCAACGTCTTAGCAAAGATTTGCAGCCCCAACAGGCTGGACCTCTGTGTTCCTCTTCCTTCCAGTCTTTTGCAAAATTGTGTGAAACAAGGCTGAAAACTGTTTGAACTTGTTAACCTTGGTAGCTTCAGCTTCCTACTTCCTGGATTCTGTAGTCAGTAAGAAATTAATTACCCTGCTGCGACTCAGCAGTCTCAGTAAGAATAAATCAAATTGTAAATTATTATGTTAAATAGATTCCTATTGTGCTTAAACTGTTGTGTATATAAGACCTTTTGCTGTATCAATGGTCTGTTACTAGGTGTTACCTTCCAGTCCTATTTTGTGTGCTGGTGATTCATATTCATAAACAAAAAGCAAATATATAGACTGAGGAAAACCCAGTAATTTAAATTAGCATGGATCTGTGTGTGTGTGAAAGAGACAAAGATTGTAAATAAAAAGATAGCGGGGAAATTATACTTTTGGTGATAATTGGTCACTCTCTTAGGCATATTTATGGGGGATCTGTTACAACTTGCTGAAGATGTGCCTGGTAGTCTGAACACGACATCAGTGATCTGAAGTTGGTTTGAGATCCCCATCAGTATAACTAATATTATATATTAAAAAGTAAAGAGGAGAAGCAACAGGTTACTGCTTTAGTGTAAAATTTTAATGTTAGATTATCTATTCCATTTATGCCTTTTTGAGTTATATCATTGTGCTCTTCCCCTCCCCGCCCCTCCCCCAAAAAATCTCTGAAGTCATGAATCATATCTGGAAATCTTAGGTCACAGCTGCTGTGATAATTTTAAAAAAAGCAAACCACGACCATCAGTATTTTTTTTTTTAAATTGACATGGTATCCTGACAAAGTGGCAACATTCCATTATAATTGAATCACCAGTGATTTCAACTAAGTGATGATCTCTCTTTGCTTTAGTCAGAAATTGTGTAGGATGTGCAAGTGCAGCATTGGTAGCACAGCGTGCAGAGACAGCTGAATTTCAAAGCATGTCTTGTTACCCAGTGTCTTGTGAAGGGCTGTTAGTGTGATGTTACATTGTATTTTAAGTTCTTTAGTGCTGTGGGTTGCAGAAACCTGATACAAATCCATCATAAAGTATTAGAACAGCTCGAACCTTGCATCTCTCAGGGCTGATGTCAAGAAGTGCTGTTCCTTTCCAGTCAGCTGAGTTCAGGCGAGTGAGGTATCTTTGCATTTCTGACATTTTAGATGCCAAGCTCTGAGCCACTGTTGGGAAGTCCTTCTTCCCTTTTGTGTATCAGCTGTAGAGATGAGCAGAAAATGTGATTGACATTTTCGTGCCTTAAGAGACTCTTGAATTTGGTCTGGGAGAATTTTGTTCTGTTTTCTATGGTTTTGATAAACATACATGATGACAATAAAGATGTGGGAAGCCAAAGTTATAAACATGGCTTGCATATGCTGCATGAAAGTCTGCACATAATTAAAAAAATACAATATTTCCTCTTTGAAAACTAGCTCCACTGTACTTTTTTTATTTCTAGATGAATACGGTCATTTAAATTTGACTAAAAATTTTAATTATCAAACACCTTTACTTCCAGGTAGTCTTTCTCATCAAAAAATCTGGCAAAATATCACTAGATCTTTCCTGACAGAAATTTTTGCTTTAGTCTAAAAGGCATATCTGTTGTTGAAAATGTTTGCTTGAACAGAATCCAAATAGCTCTAGTTTCTTTTTTCGGGAAGGAAAGACTCATGTAACATTTCAGATTTCCAGCATGAGTAATTTTTCTGTGAGCATTATTTTGGCGTTCACTCACTTGTGTATTGAGGCTTTGGCAGCCTGTAAAGAATAGGTAAAACCTGCTTCATGGGTAAGACCCAAGTGCCTATGGCAAGGTGGGAACTACTCTGGAAAGAACTATATGGTAACTGAGGTGCCTGGGACCCGCTGACAGCAGCAGAATGCAAATGTAGTCATAACTGGGAGTTAGAAGAAGAGAGTGTTAGCAAGATATTGGTCATTACCAGGGGAGGAGAAATAAGGTGGTAGCCCATTGTCAGGGTTTGGGATACTTTTTTTTTTTGTTTGGCTCTCTGTGTTGGAATTTTTCCCCATTCTAGTTGCTGGGGGGTATAATGGGCAAGTGATTAGTTGCTGGGAAGCCATAATGGGGGGTGATTAAGAAGGGACAAAGACTTGACTCGGAGATGGGTGCGGCTGGCTAGCCCTTATCTCGGACCCCCTGAGAGCTGGGATTTTTTCCCCTCAGAGGGGGCAGAGATACTGGGACTGAGACAAGTTTAAAAAGAGCCAAGCAGAGCTGAAGGGCACCTTCTTTGCTCCTGGACACTGAGAGGAGAGAGAGAGAGAGACTGCTTGGAGCTCCAGGAAGAATCTTCCTCCACTGTGGGCTTCTGTTTCCAGCTGCGTGTTTCTACCAACTCTCCACCGTCCACTCCAGTGTCTC